>JAHLSL010000025.1:7880217-7932440 GCA_025920805.1 Petroica traversi | reverse complement strand
GGCGGTGCGGCCGGGCCGGCCTGAGGGGAGAGCGGGGGAGCCCCAAAATTGGCGTTTTGCTCTTGTTCTCGCCCTCAGCCTCGGCCTGGGCTGGCTCCGAGTCGCTGAATCAGACAGATTGGGGAAGGGCTCTGAGCTCATGGAGCTCAGCCTTGCACCGACCTTGCCCAGTACACTGAGTGCCACGTCCTGTGTTTCCTTAAACACCTCCCTGGGCAGCCCGTTCCAATATCTGACCACCCTCCCCACGAAGAAATTCCTCCTGATGTCCAGGCTAAACCTCTGGTGCAGTTGAGTCTCCTCTCATCCTGGGGTGCCCCGAGAGTGACCACGGCCAGTAGCGGCACCACGCAGGCCTGTACCCTGCTGGCTTTGGTTGGACATCAGGGGGAATTTCTTCACAGAAAGGGTGATCAGACATCGGAATGGGCTGCCCTGAAAGGTTGGAGTCACCATCCCTGGAGCTGTTGAAGAAAAGCCTGGACATCGCAGTCGGTTCCATGATCTGGTTGACATAGGTTGGATTTAACGACCTCAGAGGTCTTTTCTGGCTTAAATTATTCCATGATTCCGGTTTTGTCTTTCTCATAACCATATTAAAATATTTCCTGTAAATTTTCTGAATTGAAGCATTGAGGGCAATCACTGTCAAACATTTCCCAAATGTAAGTACGCCAGAAGTAATGAAGTGCCCTTTGACAAAGAGCTGATGCATTTTGAAACACAAAATTTAGCACCCTTAAAGTGAGTTAGCATAAGTTAGAGAGGAGATGCAAGCTTACACCCGAAGTGTTAAAACCAGTGCCTGGCAGTCTGTGGTTCCCACATGCCACGCTGAAACTACAACAGCTTTTTCTGTCATGCAGTGCCAGCAGCCATAGGTGGTGGGTTTAATAAGGCATTTAAGGAAACTTGGATTTAGTTAGTAAAAATCCTCTCAGGGAAAGCTTTTTTTTTTCCCCCTGTGAAAAACTGACAAAGAATATATGAAAGGAGAGAAAAATTATACAAGCAGGATGGGATTAATTGAAACCTCTGTATTTTCAATAGCTGGGAGGATTTTGTTTCAGGTTTGCCAGCATGGATTCTGAATTTTATCTAAAGATACATTTATAAGACTCATTAAGAGGGTTTTGCGTATAGAATCGGAAGAAGGGAGAGTCACAATCCCACAGTAAATTAACCCGGGTTTAATCAGATCTAAAACTCTTTTGCCCTGCTGGAAGATTTGGTGTCATTAGGAGGTATCACGAAAACCCAATAAAATGCATAGGGCTGGGGCAAAAGGCCTCTCAGGAGGTCTGTGTGTGTTGTCCGTCTGCTTCCACAGCAGACTTCTCCTCTTGAACCACTAATAAAATTTCCTCGCATCAGGATGAGGTTTCTGAATTTGTATTTTGTATACATAGCTGTATTCTTTCTGATTCACTTAGCCTCATCAACAACAATAAAGATACTGAATCAAAACAAGCTGGCAATTTTGTTGATGAAACATGGGGGAGAGCAGACTCCAGCTGGCTCTTCAGCAGATACATTGGCCGGTTGACAGCAATAAAACTGCAAGAAACCTGACACAGAAAGCACAGGCGGTGAGAGGAGACAGACAGCAGAGGCAGGCAGGTAGGCAGGCACTGCACAGCTCCTGTTTACTGGTTTTGCATCCAAGGCAGTGGCTTCTCTCCTCTGAACTGGCTCTGAATATCCCATTTCATGCCAGCTTATCCTACCTCCTTTCAAAGGCTTCCAAGGCTCCTTGCAGGGGGCAGACATATGCAGTCCCAGGCTGCCATTTTAGACTTTTCTGCTCACTTTGTGTTGTTGCTCTCTATTTGAAAGGTTGAGGACAACCCAGGAGTCACGGAGTCATAGAGTATCTCAAGTTGGAAGGGATCCGTAAGGACAGAGTCCAATTCCCTCCTCCTCACAGGACTGTCTAAAGCAAAACCACGTGACTAAGAGCATTGTCCAGATGCTCCTTGAACTCTGGCAGGCTTGGCACTGTGACCAGTTCCCTGAGGAGTCTGTTCCAGACCAACCACCCTCCCACTGAAGAACCTTTTCCTAACGTCTAGCCAGACCTTTCCTTGACACAACTTTATTCTGTTTCCTCAGGTTCTGTGACTTGTGATCCAAGAGAAGATCAGCATCTCCCCTTGCCTTTAAGGGAAGCTGTAGGGTATGATGAGAGCCCCCCTCTCTCTCCTCATCTCTGAGGTGAATGAATGCAGTGAGCTAATCTGCTCTTTGTAAGACTTTCCCTTGGGACTTTTCACCATCTTAGAAAATGTGGCTAAAGCTCCTGACAGAGGCTAAGTTAATAGATAGAGAGAGGAGACAGGCAACAATTTAATGAGGGGCTGCATGCTGTCATCCCCAAAATTCAGCTGTTGAAAGCACCTGTCTCTCAGATCCCTCCTAAATATCACATTAGAGCAGTGTCCATTAGCTGTTCCCAGCGCTTTCCCCACTGCCTCAGGCACACCTGAATTGTGAAGGCAGCATTTCATATTCCTCCCACTCTGGTGCTGTGCAGGCTGAGGAGCTCCCACAGCCTCGTTTCTCTGCTCCGAACCCAGAGGCACATTCAGAGCAGGGGCTGTGCAGGACAGGGCTGCAGTCCCACCACGTGGCACGGCACTGTCACCCCGTGTCGGGACACAGGACACCGCACTCCCTGTACAGTGACACGGCCCCAGTGAGAGGCAGCTCAGGAGCACACAGACCCGTTCCCCAGCTGCTGCACAGCTCCAGGAGCTTGGCAGATGCGACTGGTCAGCACCTGGCTCCTAGGAGCCAAGAGTCAGAGTGCCATGGCATCCCTGTCTCATCAGTAAATCCATGTCCAGAGCCACACCACGAGGGGGGAGCCATTTACACACAGCTAAATTGCTCAGCTTAAAAGTTTTGCAGAGATCGACTGCTAAGTGCTTACAAAGTAACTCAGTAGATCTGAAATAATTACTGGTGTAATTCCTTTGTTTTCAGGAAAAGCTATTCATGAGCACAAATCACTGTTGCCTGCATATGTCACAGAAGAACTGGAGCCATGTTTCCTTCACATATCTCTAGTTCCCATCCTGCCCTAATGACTTTAGAATATTCTCTGAAAAACTTAACTTCCAGTTAAGCCTACTTCCCGCATTACTCTTCATCAGAAATTGAAGCAACTTAAAGAAAAATATCCTTATCCCAACTGTGCTCACTGTTGTACAAGGTTTAGTACAAACTGAACTAAAATACTTCAAAACTTAAATCAGCTTTGCAAAATCATCAAATCCTTGGAAGGCTGTTAGTCTGCCATGCAGTTCCTTTCCTTCATACTAGGTTATTATCTTACTAGGAGGAAATGGGAATCTGACACGTAGCAAAACAAGGCACTGTCTGTTGTAATACCTGTGTATTATATGCCAAACAGTTTTTCCTGGAAATTATCTGCATATCAGCAAAGTGTATGCTATTGAGTTTAATTGTTCACCTACAAATTATTTGATACGTTCTTCTGAACTAGGAAGTGCTCAATTTTTGCCTTAAGTGGATCCTATTGATATCTTGCAAAAAATATTGACAAACGTGAGTTCTGTCAACACCAAGGAAGAATTAGCAAACACTTTCCAGCTGGTTGCTGTGCAAAGACCTTTCCTTTCCTGCATATTTCATCCAGAAACAGAGACATGTCCCCAAACCAAGTCTTCACTTTGTTCTTCTTTTCTAGCATTATAACATTTTCTAACAAACATTTTGTTTCAGGATGCCCAGCACGTGACACTTGGCCTTGCTGGACACCCATAACTCTCCATAGAAACTCTTATATCAGCGAGTATCCAGTTCTAAGTCATGGTGTCGAAAAAAGCACCTAAGAATCAAAGTTCATTTTTACAGCTTTGCCCTATATTACCAAAAGGGACTTCACAAGGCTCAAGCAAAGAAGTGAAAGGATCTATTTTATAGAAACACAAACTCCAGCCCAGAGAAAACCATTCATCATTTCAAAGACCGTCAGCCATTACTAGACACATATGTAAGGATTTTTTAAAACTGAATTTAGTATCAAAGGCACATGTTCTGCATAAATGTCAGACATTTTTACTCATTTTTCTACTAGAGTTCTGTGATTAAAATAAACATTTACAGCATGAGATTTTTTTTCCCTGCCTCTGAACACTTTTTGGATCTGAATCTTGGTTTTAGAAGATCTGTCTTTAAAGTAGAAATCAAGGAATATGGGTCAAATGTGGCTTTTAAGGCTTGTTCATATTTTAATTGCATGGTTGCAGACTTAACAAGGGATAATTCATCCCTTCTTGAAATTCAAGACATCGAAAGGTTAATTCAGTCTTCTCAGTTCCATTTCCTTCCGTCTGTTCCCCTTCCCACACTCCTCCCCACCCCCCATCTGTAGACAGCTGAGTTATTTGAATTTTATGCAAGCTAGTATTCATCCAAACAGGAAAATCACTCAATGTATGCACCAGGCAAGCGAAAATTGCAGTAGTGCACACTTGCATTTTTTACTTCCTATTTGCTTTTCTCTGCATTCATCAGCTTGGGCTGTGGACATACACACTCATGCCCCGAAGACAGTTAAAGTTAATTCAAATTAAAGCTTGTATGTCCCCATACCTGTTGAATTCCTGCTATTTTCACTCACATGGAATCTATGTTCAAGCTGCTGTGGTGCTTTTACTTGGGTTGAGGAAACATTTCACGTTACCACAATTTGTTAGCTGCCAACACAATCACTCTCTGCTTCTCCCATGTTATTTCATGGTGTGGTCACTCACACTCCAGGTACACTAACTTCAGAGGAGTCACTTTGACAAAGCTCAGCTTAACCCCGATGAAGACATAGCTTTAATCCAACTTTACATACATTTTGGCACTTTACATACATTTGCAAGAAAAAAAATGCATAAAAGTAGTCATTAAAAACATTCTAGTTCACTCAGGTTCTGAAGAGAGAGATGTTCACTTCAGATGTGCCAGGAGAGGTAAACAGTATCATCTTTCTTTTTTCTTTTTTTTTTTACATATTTAAAAATAAAAACAGCATTTAACTTACAATACTTGCAGCTTTCATCAAAAAGGCAGAAGTTAACAGATGTGGAACTTACTGATTACCACTTTTTTACATAATTGTTGACCTTGTAAACAGCATGTAACACCTATGTGTTTGGATTACACTGTATAACAAGCTTATAAAATTGGAAAATGATTTTTGGAAAAGATGGTGGAGTTGGATGGTGCAAAATACCAGTTTTTATTTTGCAAATTGCTCCGAGTAATCAGCTAGAAAAGATTACATGGCTGCCTTTTCTGTTCATCTGCTTGAGCAGCCTTGTTTCCTTAAGCAACTGAAAAACTTCAGGGTTTATCTTCTCCCCAAACATAAAACCACTCAAGCTACCAGGAATCTCAGGCTATTGAGAGTGGAATGATTGGGCAAAACAAGAGAAGTGCTGGTGAGGCAGCCCTCAAAACCACATCCACAGCCCTGTGTCCCAGTGATGCCTTTTTCCTGGTAGGAAAATGAAGCCAGACACGGTTAGAGGGCTGGGAGTTGTTACCTTGGTATTTTAATTAGGATCCTGTTTGATGCATCCACTTCACCCAGGTGACAGTGTCACAATGCACCCCCCATCAATCATGTGCACAATTTATAGACTTTACACATCAGCAGATCTAACAAGGGAGCACAATAATGGGGCTGGGGTGGGCTCACCTCTAGTTTACAGAATCTGTCCTGCCAGGGGACCTTGGGTTCCTGAGATAGTGGAATGTTTGGTCTCCCTGGCTCTGCAGTTCTGGGGTGTTCAGTCTCAGGGCCTAAGAACACTTAGAAAACACTAAGCACTAGACTAAGTGAAGGGTTACAGGTATGAATTCTAATACTTATGGATACACAGAATTGTGTAAAAGTGATATAAAGAAAAGGAAAAAATCATTCCGGCATCACCAGGAGTGCAGAATACCACACCTGTGCATCTATCCCAGCAAAACACAGATTGCAACAACAGACCCACCTATTATCCTTTTTCCTCTGCACAAAAGGAAAATCTGAAGTTAACATAAAGTTAGTAGATCTATGGGTTTTATGATCTTTGATTATCATCTCCTGGATTATGTTGGTTACCTATTTGCTGTACAGTGGGTGCTACAATTTGAACTTCATTCAGAATGATAATGTTTCTCCTGTCTGAAGCAAAGAGAGGGAGAATCCCAAGAGTGGATTGTTTAATTCCAGAGCAGGCAGCTACACTGAGAAGAGCCATGTTTGAGCACACTCCCAATGCTCATCCAAGATTTCCCTGTCTTACTCCTTCCCTAAACTGCTGCTTTCAGGAAACCCAAAAAACCCAAAAAACTGTTAAGGACTCAAAGTCATGTTAAACTTGTGTCTGTAGACCAGTATTCATCACAAACTGTCATGTGCTCTGTAGCACTAAATAATGTGACTAACACATCACATGCTTCATTCCCCACCCTGACTTTGCGGGGAGAAGGCTGTGCATGGACATTCTGTATTATTTCTACCTTTTCCTTTAATAATGCGTGCAGGGGTCAACACATTTTGCTAGAAGGAGCTAGGCCAGAGACAAATAATTTGTGCTGGAAGACACGTTTTTGGGTCAATTCTTGAGAAAGCTCTGTTGCAAGAATCTCCATCTGGTTAAACTTTTAAAAATTCACCCCCATCCTAAGTTTTATAATATTAAAAAAAAAGAGAGAGAGAGAGGAAATTTCTACTCCCACGAGCTTCTGTTTTCTCCTTTTGCTCTTTGCTGCAACAGGACTTCTGGTATAGACTTGTCTAAACTCCTGAGCTATTTGGAAAACATGGGATTGGAAAAAATAGCCAAGGAGAAGGACTATCTACAACTGCCTCTCCTCCCCCCCTCATCTTCTGCATGAACCTGCCCCCAGGTTAAATGGTCCTGGTAAGGAAAATGAAACACCTTAGGTAATGATAAAACATCCAGTGTAAGACAAGTGTCGAGTATTTACTCCCTGGCAGTGCAGCATTACAGCAGACTCTGCCAAAGAGGGATCAGTGCCTTCCTTACACCCCCAGGATTCATTGTCTCTTAGCCTGGGAACCTGTCTCCGTTCCCAAACAGGGATATTTTTTTTGGCAGCAAGACGGCACAAAAGGCACAAAGAGAACTAAGAAAACCCTTTCAGTGAAGCTGTAGTCTTTTCTTTTTCCCATTCCCCTGAGGACGGGAAAACTTCTAAGGACAGTTCATAATACACCCAATCCTGCTACCTGACTGGAAGGTCCACGGTGCTCACAGGGACCTACAGGAATTAGGGTCCGTGCAGATTCCAGCCCAGCTTTCAGCCTTGACAAACTGATCCCCTACCTTTAGCACCAAAAATACCACAGCATTTTGAAAATGAAATCACTGTTATATTCGAGTGGGTGTGTTATTTCAAGACAGCACTAATGTGATTATAAAATCACTTGTGTCAGCTTATTGGCTCAGCTACAGACACTGATCTGCTCGAGCGTCTGTTCCTCTACCCGGCTGCTCGTGTTAGGGTGCTTTGTCCCCCCTCAGCTCTCTGTGGAAATTGATTCCATTTGATTCCCACTGTTGCACCTTCTTCTGGCAGTTGCCCACCTCATCTCTATGAAACTTGGCATTTCCAGAGCACCTCTTGTACCAAACATGATCACAGCATTCCTCAGCCCATGAAAGGCTACAGCCCATGGATAGATAGATAGATAGATAGATAGATAGATAGACAGATAGATAGATAGACAGATAGATAGACAGACAGATAGATAATAAATATCAATGTCCCTGCAGCCCCAGCTCTGCGCAGGCTGAGCATGCTGCTTCCAAGTGACAGCAGCAAAGGGAAAAAGTCCAGTGGCAGCAGGGTCCAAACCTCCCAGCCTCGCTTTTCAGACTTTTCACTTGAGCTCCCTTTAAACGTTTCCTCTCACCTATTACCGAATCCTGGGAGCAAGTGTTTGTTTTTCCCTGCTGCTCTGTGGGTGTCTGACAGACTCAGTGGCTTGTGCTGCCTGGCATGGTTTAATACTGTCAATGGCAGGTGACTCACTGGTATCAGAAGTGTCAGTTCTGGCAGGTTTGACTCAGCCCTTCATCTTTTGGCAACAAATTGCAATAAAATACAGTTCCCATTGTATGAGGCAGCTTTTCAGGCACAGCCATACCAGTGTAGCTTTACACGCTTTATGTGTAGAACATCCATAGAGATTTCATAGTCTGCATGCTCCACTGTCTTCCTGGTTTTTCACATTTGTATACACTGGATCATTCTGTTGCCTCTGTGCAACATAAAGAAATTTGAGTTTCATTGCAACCACAGTCATCTCAAGGCCAGGCAAATGCTGTGTTCCCCTTTTTTGAAGATGGTGACTCTGAAATCCTGCAATTAAAAACCTGACAAAGAATAGCTTTTCTGCCCATATAGCAAAAATATTTCCATTACTAGTGAAAAGAAAAAGCATCTGAGTAAGATATTACCTACCCATCTTTCCCTCAAAGTATGCGATGCCCTCAGGCTAAATTCCGAATTCTCCATATGTAAACTGCATCCAGCTGTGTGTGCTGCACGGGGTATGTAAACATGAGGTTTGAGTCCCACACGAGCTGAATTTGACCACAGCACTGAATTTACAAGCTACAGAAACTTGACAGGCACTTTATGCAATGGTCAAGATGTTTGTTATGGAGATGAGTATCTCCTGATTTCAGCAGTGAGAACATGTAATTTCTCATCATTATGTTATTTGGCTCAACACTGTTGCACCTTCCTTGCAAACCCAAACCAATGTCAATTAAAAACTTGGTCATCTTCAGCCTAAAAACCCAAACAATGTATCCCAAACTGGTTTTAATATTAGGTTTGCCAATAAATTGGGCAATTAAAGTGGTAGTGGTGGTGAAAACAAGCATGCTCACCCTGTCTTAGCATGTTTAGAAGAGCCTGAGCTCTGCTGTGGGTCCTGGGGGCAGAGCCTGTGACTGGACACAGAAAACCAAAAGTGAGATTCTTCAGCTTTGCTGTCCTGAACATTTTGTTTGCTCTCTACAACTGAGAGAACTTGTACTACTCTTGAAGTTTAAGAGGTTTCGTCCTTTTAGTCTCTCTTCACAATCAGAATTATTATTGCAACTTTTTAAAAGGGACAACTATTTTAAAAACTGAAACTCATTAACTGCCTGGATTCGTGAATCACTCAGATTATGTTTTAAAGTCTTTTCTGGTCTTCTAAATCTTGTGCCCAGCCAAACAAAAGGTTAATGCTCTCTCTCTATAAACAGATACAAAGACTGTTCAGTGCCAAATCTCAGCTAGGGCTTACACCAAATATTCACCCAGTGGCTGCCTTCCTGCTTTTTCCCAGGAGGTTTCAGTCAGGAACACAGCTTTCTATTTGTGACAAGTGGTTGGATCTGTGAGTTGGAAGCAAAGGAACCAAGTCCTGACAGTAAATATGGTGAACACACACAGTGATTTGGTGTGGTCAGTGCAGATGCAGAGATAACCGAGCCAGCCTGCACAAATCCTGTAGGCTGGGAAAAACATTTAAGATCAAGTCCAACCACAAACCTGTTCATTGTTTTAGTTTAAACAAACACTGTAAGAAGAGATCCTTAAGGCACATTTAAGCACATTTAAACCATTTTCTCCATGCACACATACCAGACTCAAACCCGCTCTACCTAAGTCTGTGGTGCCAACAAGATCAACAGACCTTCCAGGGGCTCTCAATCAGCTGAGAGACATCTCTGTCACTCTGAGCTCATTGTTCAAGCTGCCTTTTGGTCAGTAGAAAAAAACAGACACTCCTAGGGCACAATTAATTTTATCCCAACTTCACTGCCTCCCTTCTGACTATCATGGAGCCTAGATGGGAATTCAGATGGAGACACTGAAAAGTACATGAGAGGAAACCCACACCAGTATCCAGGAGTATCCCTTCCCTCCCTGCTTCCAGAGCCATGGGTTAGGGAGGCACCAGCAAGTGAATTAACGGCTACCAAAACAGGAGCAAGCAGAAATTCGTTGAATATCCCTTTAGGACACATTCCTGGATGTCACTGTGGTGCCTGGGCTGTGCTAATCTCAGACTTAGCCCTTGTTCATGGCAATCACACATGGCTGGGCTGAAAGCCCTCCAAAGCCCCAAGCTTGTGCTTCTGCCAGCCTGGGCAGGTGGGGATGATCCCAGGCATTTTGCTGGATGCATCTACAATCCCCCCTGAAAAACTAATCTGGCAGCAGCAACCCCCAAACTTCGCCTTTACTCCAAACTTCAGCACTGGAAAATGGTGGGAAAAGAAACTTCAATATGATTGTCATGGTAAACGAAGAGAACAGAAAAAAAGAAAAATCAAGATGTATTTTGGCAGTTTTCCATGTCAGTTTTCCCATTTCCCTCCCTCATGCACTTTCTACAGGAGCAATCTGTCCTTTCTCTAAACGCTGAGCAATCCCAGCACTAAACTAATCAATATTAATAGTGATGGGTTCGGGAGGGGGAGGAGGGGAGAGGAGAGGAGGGATTACCCTGACCTTTTTCAACTCACACTGCCTCAGACGGCCACCAAGCAGCTGAAGAGAGAGCAGCCAGACGGTAATGCCATGTGGTTTTAGTGGCTTTTCTTTTTAATTTTTTTTTTCCTTGTGAATATTTACTCTGTTGTCTCAGTGCAGATAGCAATGAAATCTGATTTTCTGCAGGAAGGAAAAAATATAATTATATCAGCCATCTCCGGGCCAAACCTTGCCTTGATGGGAAACTCCACTGAAATAAGGGGAATAACACCCAGGCTAGATTTTAACTTGAATTTCTTAATAGGAAGAGGAATTGGATTAGGGAAGTTTTGACAGGTGAAATGCTGGTGTGCTTTGTGGATTCCTCTTTATTATAATAGAGTACAATCAAAGCCATTGAGCTGTGACTGGGATATGGAGCAAGAGCAAACAAAGGGCTGGGGGAACCGGTCCTCTATTGTTATGCTCAAGTGTCCACAGCAGCTCAGGGGATGGATGTGCTCAGTACAGGGGGCTCAGAATGAAAGACAAAAACTATTAATTAAAAGAAATCATAGTTGAAGCTCTTTGTTCCTATTGGATTTTGGTTTTATTGTAGATTTTTCGGTTAACAGCATTTCTTTAAATACAGGTTTACATCAGTGGGCACCGTGGATTACTGGCAATTAATCATTGTCTCTTTATTACTGATTATTCTTGTTGCCATGTGCAAAAATTGATTTTTAGGAATTTCATTTGAGAAATCTAGAGAAAATTCTATTTATGCGTTTCCTCTTTTGCTCTGAAAGAGCCAAGCCTCAGGGAAAGGTCCCAGATTGAGTGTTAGGTTTGTGGGGGGTTTTAGAATAAATATTTTTGTGGTATTTTCATTTTTTTTCTGTTGAGGAGAAAATGCTTTGCAGATGGCTGATATCACAGCACTAGCTAATGAAGCTATGGGTGTGTTTTCCCTTTCTTTGTCAGGACCCATCATGTCCGACAAACCAGATTTTGCAGAAATTGAAACATTTGACAAGACCAAGCTGAAGAAGACAGAAACCAGAGAGAAAAATCCACTGCCCACTAAAGAAAGTAAGTGCTTATGAGGCTATTTGACGTACGAGTAGCAAGGACATAATCTGTATTGCAGTTCATATGCAAAATGAATACTAATCACAGGATTACAGGCTCAAACTCATCCCTGACTGTAAGTGGGGATAATACTAAGACTCTATGCTGGGCTTCCAAGGATATCAGTAATTATAACCAACGGTGTGTTCTGTCTGAAAACCCCTTTCTGATGGGATTGCTCTTGTTTCTGCTAAAAGCAGGACCAGTTCCCACAGGGTGCTGGTAACAGGATCAATGTGTTTGTAATTACCTTGTTACCAGCCCCTTTGGAGGCACAGGGGAACCTCTGCCCGTCCCTGGCAGGCCAGGCAGCATCCCCAGAGGGTGCCTGGGCTCTGGATTTAATGTTATCAGGCAGATGAGCTGCTGCCTCCCACTGGTACCTGCTGTCAGCCCTGGGCAGGAGACCTCCAGGCACCTTCTCTGGGAAAAAGGCTGCAAGCAAAACCCACCCTCATCCTCATCTAGCAGGCAATCTCCCTCAGAAAAGCATCGCTGAGCTTTTCTCATGCAGAGTCTTCTCCCATACACAGTCAGATAAGGCTGGAGTTCTATCCAGCTTCAGATATGAAAAGAGCATTTGGAGCAGATTTTTGTGAGCCATTTGCTTCAGAAGAGTATTGCTGGTCACTGTGGATGTGTGTGCTGATAGCCATGGAGATGCACAGTCTCTCAACATTAGAAAAGAACCTGGGGGTTTCCCCCCTTTTATGATCCTCGCCAGTGCTAAAGCAGTAAATGCAAGAGGAGTTTTGCACACTGTGAACTGCTCCCTTCTAGCTATGCAGATGTGGGAATGAGTTGTCATTCTCAGGGTGATCAAAAAAACCAATTATGGGTTTAACCATCCTCTGTCTTTAAGTATGACCATAGAAATCTGTATCCTGCAGAACCATTGTAGTTGAACCACAGAATGGTTTGGGTTAGGAAGGACTTTAAAGATCACCTTGTTTCAGCCCCCTGCCATGGGCAGGGGCACCTTCCACTATCCCAGGTTGCTCAAAGCCCCATCCAGCCTGGCCTTGGACACTTCCAGGGATGGGGCAGCCACAGCTTCTCTGGGCAACATGTGCCAGTCTCACCGCCCTCACAGGAAGAATTTCTCTCTCACATCTAATCTAACCCTGCCCTCTGTCAGTGTGAAGGCATCCATCCATTTTCTGTCACGCCAGACCCTTGTCCAAAGTCCCCCTACAGCTCTTTCAAAGCTCCTTTAAAGCACTAGAAGGGGTTCTAAGGTCTCCCCAGAGCCTTCTCTTCTTCAAGCTGTATGCCCCCAAAAATCCCTCAGTCCATCTCCATAGGAAGGCAAAGTTTATTGTTCATAAACAGTAATGTTTACTGATGGTGCTTTTGTTTCCTCTGTTTTTCTGCCAGCTATCGAACAGGAAAAGCAAAGTGAAAGTACAGCCTGAGTATAAAATGGGAGATGTGACTGCTGCTTCTTCAGTGGGGTTTTGGCTTCTGAGTTGGTTGTTGTTTTATTTTGTCCCTCCTACCCCATATTTGTTGCCCATTTATTTAAGAAATGTTTGTTCATTTAATGTTCCCTGGAGAAGTTTGTTTTGTGTTTGTTGAAGAAGATACTATGTATTTGTATTCTTAAAATTATAATTGCAAGTTCTGTATCAACCCCATTACTTGGCAAAAAAAAAAAAGAAAAAAGAAAAGCAATTTGCATAGAAATTGTTTTCCTAAACCTCACAATAAACTCTGATCAACTGTCTTTGAGCCTTGCAGAAATGGGGTTCACACTGCAACTCTTACTAAGATCCTTCCCACTTCGTTGCATTCCCACAGCAGCTCTGGGGTTTGGTCAGGTTGGGACGGGTTACCCCAGGCACTCCCAGGTCCCTTGACTGGAACACAGCTCCTCTCCATCACCTGTATCCTGCAGAATCCCAGAGCTCCAGCTGGCACCAACCCACAGGAACCCCCTGCCCGCCTTCGCAGCACCTGGAGACTTCACTCCCATCCCTTGTGTCACTCCAGTGTTTCACGGGAACCCTGAGGGACAAATTGTGAGTGCCAGGAGCTCCTGCATTTTGAAACCCCCCAGCCTGGCAGCAGACATGAGCAAGATGGGAAGCTGCTGGCCTGCTTCAGTCCTGTCCAGCTGTGGTAAGAGGTTCCATAGACAAATACCCACTTACAAATTCCATGACAAATTGGTGGTTGGGCTGAGGAAATACTCACATTACCATTCCAGATGACAAAAAGTGCTGCAGCACTCTTTCCACAGCTTTTTTATCTCTCTAACTAGCAAAGATCCATTCAACCGTGGGATAACTGCAGCACACACACAGCCTTTGGCACGTCTCATATCAAGCAATGCGAGAATGAGGGATGGTGGAAGGAAGAAAGAAAATTGAGTATGGCATTGATTTTTAGGATGAGAGGAAGATCCTTAGCAGCACAGGGGTGTAAGACACAAACCTTCAAAGCAAGCAAGAAGTCCCTAAATCTTCATTACTGGTGGAGCAGTAACATCCTCACTGGTCTGCAGAGGACTTGGCAAAAAAAACCCTCCAGTGCCAGCTCAGGGGATTCTCACTTACATGGTATCACATTATCTCTGGAATTAATTAGCAATCATATTAAAAAACAAGTGCTTACTCTGGGCAGACAAACTGCTGTCCCTGGAGTTTCAGTTTGATCCCTATGCTGTGAAGTGAGAGTAGCTCTGTGTCCTTCAGCAGGGTTAGTCTGAGCTTGTGCCTGAATAAGGCAAGGCAGGAAGCAGCCTAGAGGCTTCAGAAAACAGAAGGGAATGGTTGGGGTGATACTCAGAAAGCTCTTGTTTAGTTAAGGATTGTTTGACACTTGACACTGAATGTGAGTAGTCAGAACTGCAATTAAAAGTAGCAGTGGATGCACAAGACTGTGACCTTTGGAGGCAACAGAAAGCAACCAGAGGTGACCAGGAGACTAAAGGAAAGCACAGGGCATGAGGACCAGTGATTTCTGTCAGAGGTTTCTTAATGTGGTAGTGTCCAAAGAGCTGAGATTGCAGTTTCAATCCACATTCATCAGTTCAACACTACTGATATTTTCTTTTTATGACAAAGTTTTTTTTTTCACATTCTCATTTGAGGACCTCATGTCACCTGACTCAAAGGGATATTTATTTTAAGGTCAGCTGGACTTATTAATACTGATTTTTATGTAAAAAGTGAGGAATGCAAGACGTTCAGCAACGAGGAAAACAATGCTATTTTCTTTGTGACTGGTGCCCTCTCCTCACCCTGCACACTTTGGTGTCAAGGAGCCTCTAACATTATTTAAATATTTGCTTTGATGATGATTCCTTCATGGAGGAAGCATTTAGAGATAGCACTTAGAGCAACACCACTTATGGAAATCTGTATAGCACTGTATTGCATTCAACAGTAAGGCCACAGATTAGACTTTCTCCCTGGTTTTGTTCCACATGATGATCTCCCTCCATCTCCACCAGTTCAGAGCATCTGCCAACTCGCTCAGCAAATACACTGTAAATCACCAAAAACTTCTTTGGCATCACTGAAACAGGGGCTGGTCTCTGTGCCCACAAGTTGTCCCAAAAATCAAAGGACTGGGCTGTGTCACAGCCTGTACTTTTTGGGCAGAAGGGAAGGCAGGTCCGGCCAAAGCAAGAAAACAACAGACATATTCTCCTCTTGTGTTTGCAGAGATTCAAAGGATTGCCCAAGCTCAGGGCTGCTCCTGGTGTTGCTGCAGGGCTTGGTCTCCCCCCATGAAGCCTGCTCCAAATTTAGCTGTTTGAATTTAAAGCCTGAAATGGTAAACCCAACATCTTAGTGTTTTTATCCACACATCTCACCTCACTAAATAGGGTGAGAAGAACTTCAGTCAGGTTCCCCACCCCTGGAGCCGACTACAAATGCTACAAACACCTGCACACCTGGAAAAACTCCTCAAGGTTAAAGGCCAGCTCTTCCCAGCTTTCCCCTGCCTGCCCCAGGTGGAGCATGACTTTATGGAAAGGCTTGAGGGGTGCTTCTTTCACAATTAGCAGTTCAGAGAGGCTCAAAGTAAAAAACACATAGCTACAGTACTCTGATTTCAGAAACATCCCTCTCTTCTGCTGGGGAAGATCATTTCAACCCAGAATCTGCATCAGGAGATTAAAGTTTGTCAAAGTGGGGACAGGTTTGGCTCCCTGTTATCTGAACCAAAGAGCATTACAGCCCTTATCTGTGGGGCAAGCTGGGGACACCAACCAGGAAACTGCTCATTACTTCAGGCTGAGACAGGGAATTTCCATCCTTCCAGGCATTACACAAGGAAGTATTTGTCGCTGCCATTGAGAGGGAGCTACCAGCAGAGCCAAGCTAAGCCAAGCTAAACCAAAGCAAACACCTTACCCACACCTAGGAAACACCTTCTGGGCGTGGACCTGACCTTCACTCCCTGAAAGAGAATCCTCCAGCCCCAAGGCTCCCCAAGAGCCACCCACTCCAGGGGCTGAAGGCCCTTTCCCAGCCTCCATGCTGATGGGCAGCTGAGCTGGAGAGAAGCTCATCAGTAAAGAGAACCAGCTCCAGGTGGGAAACTTAAATATTTCTACCAATTAGCAGCAGCCCCTTGCTGTTATATAAAGGTACATCAAGGAGATGTTTCCTTACAACTTCTCCAAAGGAAAAAACGCCTTCCATGCTAATGCGGTTATGGCCAAAAAAATTATATGCAGATGAATATTATATGCAGATAAACACCCACTTTCTTGGCATCACCTTGAAGTCAGTTTTGCCCCCTGTATCCCAGGGATAGGGCCAGCCCTCTTGGGATCTCGGCCAAGTCCACCTGCCCCTGTGAGTCACCTCTAATTGCTGTGCACAGTTGCAGCAAGCCCTGGCTGGGCAGAGGAGATCAGCATTCCTGTCGTTGTTATACCAAAGTTAGTTGATTTAATAAATCTCATTAGGCAGGCATTTGATAGCAGTGAAAGCCAGGAGGACAGGCCCTAAGCCTAGTTCTCCTAGGAAAATAGTATGTGTATGTTCCACCTCAGCTGGAGTCCAGCTAAAAGGCCCTGGAGGTCCTGCCAGTCCCAGCTCAGATACCACGGCAGAGTCTCAAGGCACATGTGGGGGTTTCTTCAAATATATTTGTGTGTTCTCTCTTAGCCCCGTGACTGCTGAGACATTCCAGTGAAGAGGGCAATGCATTTTGGCCAGTGGCTTGGCCACCACAACAAAAGCTGGGGTGCCCATGAAAGGCTAAGGCTGGAGAAGTCTTTGTAAAACACCTTTGTGTGTTTGTTCTGCCATAAGCGCTGGTCCTGATGCAGCAGAGACCTCTTCTGCTAAGAGACAGTGGAGAGATGTGAGCAAGCGAGGATGTGCAAAAGCTCTGTGGGATCAGGGACCTGCACCGTGTGGGAAGGAGGTCAGGGGCTGGGAGTGCAGCCAGGGAGGTGCCCACGGCAGCAGAAACTCAAGGCAGAAGAAGCCAGGGTGGTTCCTATGCCTCTGCCTGGCTCACCCCTTGTTTTTCCAAAAACACAGCATGAAAACAATAGTCTTTTAAAAAGCACTAACCTTCTGGTGCCAAGCTGGGGGAGCCTCCCACACTGTGCACAGGCAAACAAAGCCTCTGTGTCCTCCTGGAGCCCTGGCACGGACAGCCAGCCCTGGCCTCTTCACCTGTTCCCACCCAGCACCCGAGAGTCCCCGGGGAGCTCCGGCTGTCCCAACCCGATCCAGGGCAGCGAGGTGTGTCCCGGCAGCACAGCCCCTCGGGCTGGGGCTGAGCCAGGCTGTGTGGGAGCAGGTGTGTGTGTGTGCGGGGGTGTTTCTTCAGCTCCAGCCCAACGCCGCTCAAACTGACAGCAGGGAAAGCTCTGCTCCCATCTCCTGTGCCGGGAGAGGCGGCGCCGTGTGCTCGCTGTCTCGTCACCAGAGATGGAATGGGAAGGAACAGTTGCTGGTGCTGGTTCGTGCACATCTTGTAAGCTGTGCTGACAACAGCTCTTGACAACTCCTACCATCAACTGAAAATTTCCCGATGCATCGTGTTGGCTTCAAGGCCCGGGTCCAGAATTCGCTCAATCCAGGGGGAATCAGGAAGAAATGAAGACGAGGGGGGAGCAAAAGGGGGTTTCTAGCAGCTCTGGTCAAAGGGACATGAGAAAATGAGGTCTTTTAAGGCTCCAGCGGTAGGCACTGAACAAAAAGAATGAGAATTTTCAAAATAAAATAAAACCATTTCAGGAATTTTAAGCTGGTCTCATGAATTCAGAAGCTAACTCAGCATCAAAATTTTTGATTTGGCAAAGTTGCAACAAACAGGGAGGAAAAAAATTGTGTATGACTCCAAGTGGGTGTTTTCAAACAGCATCTTGTTTCGAGAAAATAATCCCTCTTGGTCTGCTTTGTTTTCTCGTGATGCTGGAAATAATTCTTCTCCTGAGAGAAGAATAGGGGTTTTATTTTTCTATCTAATCACGGGAGCTACCTCAGTTCATGCTGACCACAGCTGGTTCCCCTTTCCTTGCTAGCACTCGGAGGAGTCAGCACCACAAAGTGTTAAAGAAACGTGTGCACGTCCAACATCACACATTTAATTTAGCAGAGAAGAAATCAGCCATGAGGAGCCTTGGCTGAAGGTGTATGCTTTTGGGGCTGAGCCCAATGCAGGGATGGAGGCAGCAGGGATGCCCTGGGGCAGCGGCATCGCTCCCACTGCCAGGACATTCTCTCCAGGGAGCAGGAGTAGCAGTAGCTTATAGTATTGCAACAGCTCCACAATGGCTTTATAATAGCTCCAGCCTCCTCACTGCTCCCCCAGAATCACCATTTTATTTCTGTCCTGCCCAGGCTCTTACTTCAGTTGGATCTGGGTAACCCAAGCCCTCAGTGCTGCCCCTGGCCATGTGCATCGACTGCAGCACGGTGGTGCCAGCACGGGTGGCAAGGAGCACGGGCACTGGGAGGGAATAGGTGCCAAACAAGTCGTGCCAGCTACAGTTCCCTCACGCTGGCAGACATCCCCAGTAACACCAATGCCTTTGGGGGCATCAATCCAGAGCCTGTGGCAGCTACAATAACATGACTCTGGGGGCAGGAAGGCTGTGGGTGCTGCGGGAGGATTGCTTTTGCCCACCCATCTCCATCAGGGCCAGATGAACAACAGACCTACAATAGAGGTCACTTTTCTTTCTCAGTACATTTTGAAAATCCCAGGGCTTGGCCACCCAACCGGAGTAAAGAGCATGGAAAAGCCCCCAGAGGTTGTTCCGGCAGCGGGATCGCCGCACAGTTTTTATCCCAGCTGCCGCTTGAGGTGCTCGGCTGGGGACACTCTGCCGCCTGTGCCACCCCCATGTGCCCACCCGGTCACTGCCCCCGGGCGCGCTGGCTGTGGGGTGGGCTGCGACGCGTGTGCGGTGCGGGGACGTCCCACAGGGGGGAGCCTTGTCACAAGCCTGAGGGGACAGTGCCGGGACACCACCGCGGGCATCCCCAGCGCCAGGCACCCTCCGCTCACGGCGCTGTGAGCTTGGCTCCGTTTCCATCCCCTCGGAGCGAACAAATGCAGAGCGAACTGCGTTCATCCTCATGGGGCTAGGCAGAGCTCCCTCCAAAACCACCACAGCTCCAGTGTTCAAAGCTGATCTGGGATTTACCAAGCGAATATAATCAAGGAAATCTGTTTCTAAAAGGTGTCACTGGGAAAAAATCACCCCATGTCCTAGTTCTCTGTGCCTGGAGGATGCTGATGAGCTGAACCCCTGAGTCGGACCCCCACCTTACACATTCCCATTGGATCAACTTGAAACTGAACAGTAAAGGCCTAAAACTGGTTTAATAAAGCCAAGGACCTTGCAAAGAGCTGTCGTCCCACTCTGACCTTAGGTAACTCTGGAGATGTCTCCTCCCACCTCAAAGATGAATAAATGCACGGCACTACCAGACTGAGTTATGAACATGCCATTAATGCCCAGCTGCACTGTGAAATGGAAATACAGAGTTCAACCCTGTGAGAAGACAGGCAAGACAAGAGGGGTTTCCTTCAGGGGAACCACAACTAAGTGCCAGAGCCCAGGTGGGCACCACAGGGGAACAAACCCTGCAGCAGCTCAGGGTTTGTCCGCTGCCTTTGTGGACAAAGCTGGAGCCAGAAGCAACTTCTCTCCTCACTTTGTTTTTCCCAACAAAACTCAAAGAATTTTTAAAGTTGCTCTCAGCCCAGATTTCTCCAGAGGAAGCCACAGCTTTCTGCATTTGGAATCACCTCTATCAAAAGAAACAAAGACAAGTTTAAGGAAAATATTCATGGCTCAAATCACCATTTTCTTCTGTGAGTTTCAAAACCTCTCACACTGAGTATGCCACACAGAGCCAGCAACAACACCCATATCATCCAACTCAGAATTTCAGAATTTAAGATCTTTGGGCTTGATCTGTGACATGAAATGGATGGGGGGGCAGGAGGGATGACAGAGCTTTAGCCACAAAGGGGTAATACAAGGACCCATGCTGGGAAAGGACGGGGAGCACTGCATGAACCAGGCGGTAATCAGTTAATGAAACTTGAGTTGGGCTGGGAATAATTAAGAAGAAGGCGATAATTTTCCTCTGTATCAATTGCCCAATCTGTTCCTGGACAGGCTTTCACCTTGGAGGTGACACCTTCCAGGACAGAGATCCTGCATGCAGATGCCCAGGCAGTAACCTATCTGCGGCACTGACACTGTTTGCATGACACTTCCTTTAAAGAGGGAGAGAAAAACAAAACACTTCTCCCTACTTTATAAGGCTGCTTTGTAAACAGCCCTGTAGGTTTTGGGGGACACACCTACAGGAGGCAGGTGAGGTGAGGCTGATCAGGTCATGGAGCTGCCTCTCCAGGGCTGACAGGGTAGCCAAGTCCTCTTGAGAGCTTCCCTCTGCTGCTGACAGGGTGAAATCCCCCTCCAGCCACTGTCCCTGGTCAATTGGGCTGGAGGAGTCCTGACCCAGTCCATTCTCCCCACGATGGTGGAGCCATGCTCACCCAGTTCACTCCTGACACATGGTGAGCCCACAGCAAGTTAAAATCTACACCTTAGGCCCCTTGCTCTGCCTCTTGTTGATGGAACAAAAGACTCCCCCACCCCCCATTTTCTCTATTTTCTCATTTGTAGCCTAAACACATCATCCTGTGCACACAGATCCAAGAGCTCTGCAATGCTCTGCGGCTTTTTCTACAAACCCCATCAGGACATTCCGAAATCACTTGACAGCCCTTGCTGGGAAGCATCTATGTCCCTGGCCAGCTTGTGTCTAGAAAGATCAGAATTTGGTTTCAAATCTCAAATTCTTTTCCTTCCTGGAACCAAAAGGTACAACCTGTAGCTTCCCATCGTCCTGGCTTCTATCCCAGGATGTGCTTCCTTCAGTAGAAGAGGCTCTGACCTTGGACTTGGTTTTTTGTGGCTTCGCTGATAAAGTTCACTGCTCACCCCACCACGCTGCACAAGGCTGTGCTGGGAATCAGGTTTAGAAGTAAGATGGGAAAACTGAATGCATTGATACAGCCGAGGGGCACAAAGCATTGCCAAGAGACAGGAACTCCTTGGGATTATTTTGACACTGGGAAAGCACACTCCAAGCTGGCTCTATTGTGTGGTTTAACCTTGTTTTCAGTGAATATTGGGCTACTTCTGTGTGCCAAAGCAGGCATGAAGAGGACCAAGCCTGTGGGGTAGGTGTGGCACAATACCTGATTTCAGTTACATCTCCATCCCCAATTACTATTCATTAATCAAAACATATTCATTATACAGGCAAAACTCCCACCAGCATTGCCAGGGCCAGGGCTTGGGTCCTGCCTCTGTTTGCTCCTGCTGGGACCTGCAGCAGCAGCAGCAGACAGGGACTGTGCAGCAGGCAGAGAAACGGGGACATATTTTCTCCAGTAGAGGAAAGCTGAGAAGACTAAAAATAACAATTCTTGGAAGAGCTGGGTGTGCAGGAGAGTTGCCCCGTGCCTGCAGTGCTCTGGGCTGGCAGACTGTGCAGCACAGGGAACATTCCCCTTGCTGTGTACAGACCAAGAGGCATGGGGGCCTTCCTCGGGTGAGCAGTGTGGGAGAGCACCATAAAACATCCTCCAGCTCACCAGCGAGGGGGTGGCTTTCTAATTACCCAGGTGGGTTTCTATTGTAAGGAGGGCAGCAATGCAGGATTTGACGCCAGGGCTCTGAATGTGTCACCTGCCAAAGGCAATTTAGCAAGTGGCCTGTGCTTTATTTTCCTGTTGTCCACAGCCATGGAGCAGCATAAGCTAAGACTCCACCCCTGTGGGACCTGCCACCCTGATAAACTCATGTCTGCCTTCCCATAAAACCCACACTGTGGTGTGAGAAGGGTTTTTTTTGGGTGTGGGACTGTATTGTTGTCTCTTTAATTACAGCAGATACCAAAATCCCTTAGGATTTTGACCACACCATGAAAAGCACTGCCAGCTTGGTCACATAGCAAGAAAATAAGAAACAAAGCATCAACATTTTACCATTTAAGTCAAGGGGGTCCAGTTGACACTCAGGACACTGCTTGGCAAACAGTCTGTCCCTCAGCACCACACGGTGCAGGCTCTGGTGCTGCCTCCATGCTGGGCAGCTGATGGCTCATGGGATCCAGGCTGCCCAGAACCACTGACACTGCACATTCTGCATAACCAGGTAAAATCAGTAGAATTTGCCTTCCAGACTTTTTTTCCCCCCATTCAGAACCAAACCAAGAGCAGGTCTCTAGGGAGTGGGACAATTAAAGTGAAACATCCCTCAACATCACTGCTAAGATGACCCATTGGCTTTCCAGTGGGCTGTTCCCAAGGGCAATGGGGAAGCACCTGACCTTGCAGCTCTCCAGAGCCCAACTGGGCTTGGCCCACATGTGCCCAGTGACTTACAGAGCAAAGCACCAAAATCAGCTTCTAAACAGCTCTGCCCAGTTCAACTCTGCCACTGATCCACCCTGAGATCTCCAGACCATGTGTTTATGTGCCTCAGTTTACCCAGCTGCAAACATAGACATTTAATCTCTTTTATTGCACGGACATTGCACAAAGTGATCTATAAGTTCAAATTTATTAGCACAGCAATGCCCAAGCCTGCTTTTGCCTAAGGTGGAAAAGTCCGGCAGCGATAAAAATGGGATCACTGCACTCATTGCTGGATGACCTGTGGAAGTGCTGGCTCCTCAGCTTGGCAAGCCTGAGCAGTTAATGTGGAAAAACCTGGAGCGGTGTGGGAAGGCTTGTCGCAGCACGCTGCTTTGTTTGCTGACAACTAGTGCAAGTGACAACGTTATGAGTGACTTTTAAGATTGCTGTGACTTTAATTAGAAAGGACATTTTTAATAGCCTGGGCAAAGAGCTGTGTGGTCCTGCCAGCAGCTGCTCACGGCACAGCTCACACCCAGGGACGCTGTTATTCCTCTGGCATGTGATAGCAATATCGTGTGTGAACTGACAGAGCAGACACGCCAACATTTTCTTAGCTGCACAAGCTGTCTCAGACTGGCTGTCTCAGAAAAAAACCCCATCTATATGGCCTCGGGGGCAGCCAGACACAACCCCCCCAAAATTACCTGTGTGCATGTAGAAAATGCATGCAGATTTCCAAGCCATATGCATGGGCTTTAATCAATGAGCTTCCCTGATACATGGGAAACACTTCATTCCCAGTAATTGTCCTTTGACAGCTCTAACAAGTAGGATCTGTTCGGGATGGTAATGATTAAAATGCTGACTCACAGAGGGTTTTCCATGCTGGTGGGACTGCACCAGCTTTGTGCTCAATTGGAAGGTATTTTGCATCCCTGCTTTTCAACCAATCTGCAATTTTAATCCTCTGGTTTCAAACGGGTTGTTTGTGGCTTTGCCCAGCTGACTCCAGGTTTCCCCTCTGCAGAGTCTGGAGGGAGAGGGCTCTCCCCTCACTTGCTGAGGGGCAGCAGGACAGGGAGAATCCCTGTGCTTTCTGCATCCAGGAGCAGTGAGGAGCTGGTCTGTCTGCTCTGGGCAGGAGAGAGAGAAGTGAGAGGTCTCCAGCAGTGGGAGCTGAGCCCACAGCAGTGCATTTCAGACACCAGCTGTGAGGTGTCAAACCCCAAGGCAGGTTGCTGGGTCTGCAATCCTCTTGAGCATTTCATGGCAGGACAGAAAACTACTTCTCAAAGGTATTGAGGTGCATCCCCCTGCAAGTGGTTGTGGCCACTTGCCTGTATGTGAAGATGGAAATCCATCTTCACATACAGGCAAGTGGCCCTGTGTGTCCCCTGCTGCCCATGGGGCAGCTCCCTAAATGCCGTGTCCAGTGCAGTCCCATTCCCTTGAACCTTCACTTTTGCAGCTCTTTCATCTGTCCCCTTGCAGCAACAGTGATTAACTCAGGGAGATGAGAGGAAGAGGAAGACAGCACCTCTGCCTGCACAGAGTCAATGCTGGGCAGATGCTGTGCCTGAGTGCCATGGGATAGAGACAGGCAGAACCAGAGGGCTGTTTGTCACTGCTGGCACAGCACAGCACTGCTTTGGGGCCAAGTACCCACACTACCCCATGGAGCAGCCAGGATCCCTGCCCAGGACCATTCAGCCACAGGAAAACAGACCAAGAAGTTTCCATGAACACCATTTCCCCATTCCTCCATCAGCTGCATTACAGCCCCTCACAACCCTTAATGATACTGGCTCTAACTAGCAAAAGGCTCTTAGGGTTTCCTCTGATAAGGATTTTCCTTCTCCAATCACAGAAGATGGCTGCAGCAGAGGCCCCTCACTCCACTCAGGCCGTGGGCAGCTCCTGCCTGGAGCAGCAGCTGCGGTGCCTTTGCTGCAGCAGCCTTCTCTGTAAGGAAATTGCCAACCCCTGAAAACTGTTCCCCTAATTACAGCGCTGGAGCATGGAGAAAACCACATAAATGATTCACACAGTGTTCCCAAGCTACAGCTGCGTAAATTAGAGAGATTTCCAAACGCTCCCGAGCCATGCTGTTATCAGGATGAAAATGCAGAAACTTTCATCATAAAGAGACAAGAAGGAAAAAACCTGCCGTTAAACGCATCTCTGCAAATCGAGGAGACCTGGGAGGTCTGTCCCCTATAGATCTTTACAGAAGGGTTGTTAAAACTCCTCGGGGAGTTCTCGTAGGAGGGAGAAGGCAGATAGCAGGGGAACTATAGAAATGCATCTGCTTGTTATTTCAGAGGGACATGGGGATGGAGCCTCTGCTGGCAAGCAGAGGATGAAAAGGAGAAGAGGGACTTGGGGCCAGCAGAAAGGGATGGCTGGTGGCAGGGAAGAAGAGTTAAAAGTGTCCCATTGTTAGGGAAGTTTGCTCTCCTTCAGACCATCCCGCTCCCAGGGACACCGCGCTGCCTTTTGAAGTGCAACCTTAGGCGGTTCCTTGTCACCCATTGGAGCAGGAGCTTTTTTACCACATTAAGTCATTGGGTAGCAAATGAATGGGGGTTTTGACTATTCACAACTTCACCTTATAAATATCAGGATTGGTTGGAGATTCCTACAGCTTTGCTCCATCCCCTTAGCTCACCTTGGGAAGGAGTAGAGGGAGGTGGCCCTGCTTGTGCGGAGACCTGCAGTGCAGAGAGCTATAGAGCAGCCAAAGGGATCCAACCCCACTGCTTGTGACAGCCATGAAGAGAAGCACCCTCCTCATCCTCTCCATCACAGGGGTCTACAGTGCCATTCTCCACACAGCTGCATGGTAGGGTCCAACTCGGTGGAAAGGGCATTTTTTAGGGATGCTGTTCAGCCTGGGTAAGGTGATTAATTTTATTTTCTATTTTTTTCAGGTCTGTGAATAACTTTCTGATGACAGGACCTAAGGTAATTAACATACAGACTGTCAGGAATTTAGATGGAGTGATTTTGTTTTGCAAATGGAAAATAGTACTTTCTGAGGAACCAGACTTCCCAGAGGATATCAGCTCCAAGTCCTGCCAAATACACAGGGAAAGGACTCGCAACCTGCTTATGTCTGTTTTCACTGATAAATGCTGAAACAGGGTGGATTTTAACCCTGCTGTTTCCCATGCCAGGCTTACCTGACGTTCTCCAGCAGCGTGGCAGCCGGGGCACACAGCGGGATGGAGGAATGCAAGTTCCAGTTCGGGTGGGAGCGCTGGAACTGCCCCGAGAGTGCCCTGCAGCTCTCCACCCACAACCGGCTCCGCAGCGGTGAGTGCCCCTTCACCTGCAGCACCACCCCCTGCCCTGGGTGTCAGCTAGGATGTGCTCTGCAGAGAGCTGGTGCTGCTGATTTAACTGACTGATAGCAAAGGGCCTTCCTGTCCCAAAAATCACAGATGTTTTCCTTTATCTGTATTAATTGGTGTCATAAATAGCACTAACATTTTCCTAGGGATCCCAGGCTCAATCTTTCCTGCAGTGCTATTCCATGTGTCTGCTCCTACCCCTTTGGGTGCAGCATCCCAGAGAGTGCAGTGCTAGGGACACCCGAGCTTCCAGTGAGGAGAGGTGCAGGAGAGGCAAAGGGAGAAATCAGAGATATGCACTAAGAAACTGCTTTCACAAGAAAGCTGTGGATATATTTCAATATTATCTATTTCAAGTGGTAGGTCTCCTTTTACCCAGAGCAGCATCTCTATTTGAATCTGTTCAGAAAGCCAAAAAGGACTGCACCAGGAGTGTGGGTACAGACAGCTGTTAGCACAGGTTCAAAGAATCAATGACCGTTTTCTCCAGCAGGCAAGATCAAAGCACAACATACCCCCAGGCAGAGAGTGCCAGGTAAAAGGAGAAATAACTCACCTTGGCAAGAGCAGGACTGTGGCATTGCTTTAAAATCCTACCCCGGCAAGAAGTTCCATGCCCTGTATGGACACCTGCATAATATTATACCAAATTGCTGAACACTGTCATTCTGAAACCTGAAAAGATCCAGTCACAAACATTTCATTTCTGTAGTACCTTACCTTCTGCGCAGTGTGTGAGTTTTTTTCTCCTTGCACCTTTGCAGCACAGGAGATCTTCATTACTGATAATCAGGGATTGATGTCTATATTTGCTTTTTTCCCCCTCTCCCCCAGCTACCCGAGAAACCTCCTTTGTGCATGCCATCAGCTCAGCTGGGGTCATGTACACCCTCACCAGGAACTGCAGCCTGGGAGACTTCGAGAGCTGCGGCTGTGACGACTCCAGGAACGGCCGCGTCGGTGAGTGACCACCCCAGGACAGACTGACCCCATCCCTCTGTCTGCACAGGCAGCCCCATGGATTCAGGGCAGAATTTGGGACAGGTCTGTGCTTAGCCTGTGTCTGTCTTGCAGGTGGCCGAGGCTGGGTCTGGGGAGGATGCAGTGACAATGTGGAGTTTGGGGAGAAAGTTTCCAAGCTCTTTGTGGATGCCTTGGAAACAGGACATGATACCCGTGCGCTGATTAACCTGCACAACAATGAAGTGGGGAGACTTGTAAGTCATAATAATAATCACAATGATAATAGTAATGATGTCTGTGTTGAAAACAAAGTCTAGGCTGTTCAGGTCCCCATTTTCAGGCCTCTGTGAGAATCCAAGCCTAGTAGTGGCTGCAGAGGGGAAAAAACACAGCCAGAATCTGGCCTTGAACCTCAGCACAGAGAATCACAGTAAGATTGGGCAGCTGTGTAATGCAGTTAACTGCTGGCACACACCACTTAGTTAGAAATGCATGGGGTTTTTACTCACCTCTAGGCTTGTCTGGTCTGTAAAACAAAGCCAGAACTACCTTACTTACTTTCTTGCAATATGCATTTCCAAGCTCTTTGACCGGGAAGCCAGGTGTGAGTTGGCCCTGCTCAAAAGCCAGCCAGACTTGCCCCCACTCCTGCCTAGGCCTTGGAAGCTCTCAGCATCTTGCCAAACCTCCTTGTCTGTAAAAACAAGGATGACAACACTTAACATACCTATCTCATAGGGTGTGTCAGGGCTTAATCTCACATAGATACCAGTGATTGGGACCTTATAAATACCAGAGAGAGATAAGCAGATAATATCTGTGAAGTGCTTGGCCTGGAGGAGATGCAGAGAGGTTGGGTATGATTATTCCAAAGCAGTTTCACACATTTTGAATGAAAGCTCTGAAAGGGATGATGGGTTGATGCTAGTGAGTGGCATGAGAAGGGCATGACCTGAAAAAGGTACTTTTTTCCTGGTCTGGATTCTCCTGGAAAGGCTGGGAACAATAGTTTGTGCCCACTTACCTCTGGGACAGATGTCTTCCAGGAACTAAGAGCATCAGCTCTTGGAAGGACCTGAAGTCATGCCAAGCATGTTCCACTTTAGATGCACTGTCCCCAAATTACAAGTGCTGTAGAGCCTAATTTTGAGATTTCCTAATTTCTTCACCTCTCCCACCAAGGCAGTGAAAAACACGATGAAGAGAGCCTGCAAATGCCATGGGGTGTCGGGCAGCTGCAGCATTCAGACCTGCTGGTTGCAGCTCGCTGAGTTCCGCGAGATTGGCAACTACCTGAAGATCAAATACGACCAGGCTCACAAGCTGGAGATGGACAAGAGGCGCATGAGAGCCGGCAACAGCGCCGACAGCCGTGGGGCCACGGCAGAGACCTTCCACCACATCCATGCCACGGAGCTCGTCTTTCTGGAGGACTCCCCTGACTACTGCACGAGGAACGCCAGCCTGGGCCACCACGGCACTGAGGGCCGCGAGTGCCTGCAGACCGGCAAGAACCTCTCGCAGTGGGAGAAGAGGAGCTGCCGGCGACTCTGCACCGAGTGCGGGCTGCGGGTGGAGGAGCGGAGGACGGAGGTGGTGACCAGCTGCAACTGCAAGTTCCACTGGTGCTGCACGGTGCGCTGTGAGCAGTGCCGGACACTGGTGGCCAAGCACTTCTGCACCCGCCGTGACTCTGTGGCCCCCAACCACATCAGGCAGAGGAACAGGGGCCACAGGAGATAGGGGACACCTTGGTGTCCTTACGCTGGTGAAGGAGTGTCCTGGGGTTCGAAAGGTTAAGTGTGCACTGTGTGAGGTGATGGTGTCTCCTGTGGATGGGGTTAGGAAGCATGAGGCACGGACACTGAGGGACCATGGTCCTTCCTGCTTCCATGTTTTTTCCTCAGTATTTACCAGTAGCTTCTTTCTTCTTGGGAGTCACTTTATCTGAGTATTGGACAGAGGGAGGAGTTTCACGTTTTAGGTGGGCTCAATCCTTTGTGCCCTTGCCAGTGAGTCTGCCAATGCCAGCAGTGGGGCTCCAGCCCTGCAGGCAGAGAGGTGGGAACAGGTGCTGTGGCCAAAAGCAGGTCCAGCTGGAAGATCCCATCCCTGCAGCCCCAGGTCCCGGCCGTTCATGCACAGCAGCTGCTTGGCAGCATTTCTGGAGGAAAACTTATGCACTTTGTGATGTGAGAGGAGGTTTGACAGTGTCGTGGTGTGCTACCACAGCTGCAGCCTTTTGAGGGCTTTGAAACGTTTACAGCCAGTGTTTACGTATTTCCTTCCCCCCTTTTTTTTTCTCCTCCTTTTTGAATTTTGTATTTTGGCACAAGAAGCTCTTCCCCAACTAGACAATAGCTTTATGTATTTGTACTGGATAAAATTAAGCAGTTTACAGTTCCTATACTTTTTTTGTTTAAAATTAGCAGATAAGAATTCAGAATTCTTTATGCCTAATGTTGTTTATTAATACGTTGTATTATTGCTTAGCACAATCTGTTTTCACTATATATTTTGAAGGTATCCCTTAAGAGCTAGATTTTGGACTGTATTTTGCAATAAACCACAATGAAAATAATTGGCTTTTTCCTTTCTGGCTTCCTAGAAGTACGATTTTAGGTGCAAAATTATGCCTTTCTGTGTAAAACCCAGCACTTCCACGAATTTCCTCATCATTAATCACAAAAAGCCACCAAGGGCAGTGAGTTTGTTTTCCTGGATCTCAGTAAGTTGATTCCAGCCTCCAGTCTCTGGAGGGCTGGCTTTAGTACCTATCACCTTAATCTTGCCCTTTCCAAGTGCTGAGTATGCAGACACAGCCTTGCTAAAGCCGATTTTGAAGCTCCCAAAGTCTCTTTAATTTGCCTCGACCTGACATCCCCCAGACAATGTGAGGCTGCCCTGCTTTGATGTGGAAAGCGTCACCATCGGCACTCACTGCAAATTTCTTGGAGGCAAGAGAGGAACCCTTTGAACTGGAGCAGGAGAGAAAACTTGGGGACAGTTGTGAATGTGTCTGCTGGATCCCTGCTGCTCGGGGTGCCAACAGCCCAGACCAGGTCGGGGAGGGCAGGAGGGGACAGCACTGGCTGCTGCTGTCCCAGGGCAGGTCCTGCTCCTCGGAGTCAGAGCTGTCCAGAGGGAGCAAGGGCTCTGCCATCGCCCACACCCACCCACGATGCAGGGCAAGGATGCTCAACCAAGTTTGCTCTCCAGCCAGGGGAGTAGGAGGAGAGACAAGTGTAAAAACCAACCTACAGCTCTGCCAGCACATTGCACCCACACTGCAAATGCTTCAATGCTATTTTATGCAGGTCTCCCTATGGCTCCCTGTGTAAACACAGCCTCGATACACACGAGAGCCAAATCAGGGAGCTCAGCTTGCAAAACACACATTTGGGAAGCACAGCTAACTTGCATGCATTTATTTTATGCAAAGTAGGCTTTATTAAAGCAGGAAGGGTGACACTATCAGTTAGGGAAGCTTTGCTGCCTTCAGGGTAGCTATTTCTCATAAGTTACCCGACCCAAAAAAAAAAAAAAAAAGAAAAAACCCAACAACAACAACAAAAAACTCTGAGATTTTTGCATAGTGTTGCCACAACAGCAGTTGCAACTCCCAAAAACTTAGGCTGAACTGGGAATGATAAAAACAGACAAACAAAGCCACTTTCCTGCATCTCAAGCACTGGTTGACTTGTCTGCACAAATATTAACCCAAGGTTCTCTTTTTGTAATACCTGCTGTATTTGTTTGGACTGTGCTCCAGAGCCCCAGCAGCTGCAGGCACAGGATACCTCCAAAATCCCACAAAATGAGGATACACAGAGCACAGGAGAGTCCCTGTTGATGTACTCTCATAGGAGGGAAACGATTTGACCAGGATAACTCCCAAGCACACATAAAAACTTCCTGCTCTATACCAGCAGCAGGTCAATAAACCACACAGGTAAATTCCAGATGAGGGCTCTCGCTGAGCAGGAATGGACAGGACATGCTGTGTGTCACCTTACCCATTTCCCTGCAGCATCTTTTCAAACTAACACTAATGCAGAAAATAAGAAGCAAGAGGTTTGCAGGTGGCAACAGCACCGGACCAGACGTCTGTCCCACACAGGCTCCATCCCAGAGAAATAGGGCTGGAGAGGGAAGTAGAGATATCACTGCCGAGACCAATTCTTTTCCCATTGAGCCCTCCCATTCCCACCGACTCAGCAATCATATCCACTCCATTGTATTTAAATGCTGGAGACAAACCGTCTTCCTTAAATTTATCATCAAAGCCATTTACATTTCTGGTAGCCAGACTCTCTAAGGCCATGAGCGAATCACACCTAAAAGCCAGAGACCAAATGCAAATCAAAGCAAACTCAAGAGAAAGTTACACACCATCCCATGACACAGATTTCCGTTCTCTTTTTATACCTTGCAGAGACAATATGGAGATTGAACAAATACAAAAATCAACTCTACGGCTTAGAGTGGTACCTTGACAGAGATATTACAGTCCTGGAGAAGCTGAAGCTTCTTCATCCTCCCCCTTGTTGCTTGGATACAACAGTCATCAATTCTCACTACATTCAGTACAAAACAATGGAAATGCAGGATCATCTTAATCCATCACAGCACTGTCAGGGAACTCTGGCACCCCTGCCTGCTGCTGTGATTTCTGTAATAACCCTCAAAGAAATGCCATGGGCACAGGGGGGCACAGGGTAACTAACTCTGAGGATGCCATGGGACTGAGCTCATCATTTGAGCTGTGGTTTTACCTGGGCAGCTTTTTACTGCAGCAGAGCAACTTTCAAAGCAAACACGAATACACACAGCAGAGAGCATAGTCCTGACACTGGCTGCTCTGTAAAGGCTCGTTCTCCCACTGCAGCCAAAGAGCTTTTGCAGGGGCTAGTGATGTGTTTGCTCATGATCACCCAAAGTCAGCTCCAATCTGGGGCACTGATTCCAACCACCTGTTACTCAATGCACACCTAGAGGAAGGGATGGGTTGGATCCATAAAGCCTTGAGAAGGAACCTGACCACTGTCCCACATTAACAGTATTGTAATAGTGTTGATCCTAATTACAATCAAAAGCCAAAAATCTGGGCCAGAATCACCACTGCCTTTGTGGAGGTTTAACACCAGTGTCTCAGCAGTGTATTTGTACCTTTATTGTAGGGGAGGGATGGTTTACAGTTCATTTTTAGTGAGAAAGGGAAACACACTCCAAATGATGAAATAATACAGACCAGCTACAGCATTACCACAGGCAGGTTTACATCAGAGGTGCCTGCTCAACTAACAGAAGGTCAGAAGATCAATGTTAGCAGCCCAGGCTAAGCCCACAAGCTTTCCCAGCTCTTCACATCTAACCCAGGACCATCCCTGTCACTGTTTCACCAGCTGCCTCTTGGCCATGCTGTGCTGCTGTCCAGGTGCCCATGCCAGCACCCTCATCAGGGACAGCAACCACCAGTTTTCTTTTGGTTTCTCCTTCTCAGAGGTGGAAATGCCCCCACAGCCTCATTCCCCTTCAGGCAGGAGCACGAGCATGACTCACGTAGCCTTGGCCAGGGTCTCCTCCATCAGTGCATGGATGTAAGGTGAAGTTCAGGGGTGCAGGTGCCTGCCTGTATCAATAGAGATGGACAGCTCATCCTTGGGGCTGCCCAGAACACAGTCAGGCTGAGGCTGTGTTTGTGTGGGGGCTAAGGATGTCACCTGGCACAGGAACTGGATCTGAGTTGTTGCCTTTGCTCCCTCTCACAGAAGAGAGCACAAGGAGGGTTCCCACAGGGAATTCACAGCATCATTGCTACTGTGTGCCCCCGCAGCCTCTCCCACCACATTGGCAGGGACACTTCTGCTCAGAGATCGAGGCACTTGCCCCAGACCCTCTCCTCAACAGGTCACACTGTTTCACAATGACTAGCAGCAAGCAGAGAATAGAATTTAATTAATATACAAAGTGCAGGTTCTGCAGATGATTTTGCAAAGCAGTTTAGAGGTTGATGGATTTTGGTCCGGCACTGTTTCCTCCTGCCCTGGTCCCACCCCAGCTGAGGGCTGTTCCCTCCCCTGAAGCCCCACCACAGCCCCCACTGGGAACCAGCATCTCTCCTCTCCTCCAGCCTGCTTCCCTCCAAGTGTTAAACTCCTTGCCTGCTGGATTACCTTTAATTTATGCCCCCAGTGCCCTTTCATGGATTATAATTCTGTATGAGATGTTTGTGCTGTATCCTCCCCCGGTATTAAAGTGTCAGGAGTATATACCCGGGCCATTCATCTTCAACACTTCCGCAAGGGCTTGGCAATTCTCTGACATGAATATTATGGCTCTCCATGCAGAGCCTCCATCACTCAAGCTGACAAGTGTTAGAATCTCCTCTCTTGAACAGGGTAAGTGACCTTTTCATATGCAGCGTAGATTCCCGGTCACGCTGCATCTGGTGCAGGGAAACCAGTGAGTGCCAGCAATTCCCTAAAGTCTTAAAAAACAAGTCCCAGGTCCTTTTCAACTTGCAAAACCAACCCTTAGCAGGAAGAAGTTAAAGGGCCTGAATCAGCCTCTGGTTAGCTGCTGCTAGTGCCAGTCCCAGAGAGGAAGATGAAAATGTATCCATTCCATGCCTTCTGCAGAATTTGTTAACAGGAATTTTCAGGGAAAGATGGGAGGATTTGGGTATCTGGCTTGTTGGAGTATATGGGAAAGATCTTGTGACCCATTTGTGACTTTAGTAACTTGGAAACCTCAACTCTAGTTTTAAACAACAAATTTTTAAGTGAGGTGCTTGAAGTTAGATCCCTAAACCCCAGCAGCCTGATTTTCAAATCTGCTGAACTCCTGGGCTTCTCACAGTTGTTTGCAGGAGCTTCCCTCTACCTGTGCCTAGAGATAAGCTGAGGGAGAAAACAACCTTTAAAGCTCTTTTCCAGCTCTGACTTCTCAGCTGTGCTGCCCTGGGGGCACTCCAGTCCATGCTTCTCGATAGAAAGTGAATCCCTTGGAGCTGAACTGTGTGGTGATTCAAGTTAAATCCCTCCTACAAAATTCACACATTACCCCAAGTCTTTGGCTAAAGGGGTGCCTAATTTTTTTTTTCTCTAGAGGGCAAAGGGATTTTCAGAGTAACTTTGCCACCTTCTTGTACAGAGGGACTCGTGCTGGCTCACTGCCAGCACAGAGCAACAAAAACTTGTTAACACCTTTTCGGCTTCCTCTTAATAAAGTCACGGCAATTAACAGCTTCACTATTTACAAAACAAATCCTCTTTGCAACACCTGAGAAAAAGAGTTACAAGTGTTTCCCAAACATTTCCCAGTTGGGGAAGACTCCTACAGTAACTGTCTGCTGGGATGTGCTGCATCTGCTTTCCCTGGCTGGAGAGTCCATGCCCATGGAATGCTTCATATTCATATGAATTCATACTGCATTTCCATCCAGGATCCTGATCAAGCACAGTTCTTCTGGGAAAGGTGTTTATCCAAAGGTTTCTCCAAGGAGAAAGAGGGAGCCAGGGTGTCAGTTTATTGCCCATTTGATGGTCCATATTTCTTGTATTGCCACATGGTACAAGAGATGGGCATAGAGCAGGTTAGCCCCCCTTCAAAAACGCTCCCAGGGGTGGCTGGGAGGGAGTTGGTAATGTACAGTGTATTTACACCTCTGCAGAGGGATTCACAAGCTCCCCCATCTCTTTTTCTGGGTCCCTGCTCTCTCCTAGGACACAATCCATGCCCCCCACTTTGCAAATCACTGCCCTGGCTTACAGTGCAGTAAATTCCCCCCTTTCAAACAAGCCCCAAGGAGCTGACCATATAACAGAAGATTGATGGATTAGAGAAAATTAGATAAATGTAACTTACAATGTACTTTCAGAATTAATTCCTTACTTATCTTTTGCTCTCCCATCCCACTCTCCCTTTACCAAAGACACAGAGTGGCTTGTATTTTAAGAACAAGAAAGATGAGGTGCTCCCTAATTAAACTATTATTTATGTGTAGAGAGCTCTCCCAGACAAAATGGTCTTTGACCAAACACTTCTGGAGATTAGAAAAGATCCCTTTAAAGTGTGCACCAGGTCTTGGACCCAAACTCATCCCTCCCAGAGGGTCTGAAATGCAGAGAGGAAAGGAAGGTGGTAACTCTAAGTGCATTAAGGAGCAGAGACTGATGACCACAGCTAAGAAACCTTCACCAAATGCAGTCAGGATGCAAAGATGAGGTGCAATCATGCGGGACAGACTGAGTCAGAGCCAGAAAATGAAAGACAGTAAGTCTAAATCTGCCCTAGAATGGCATCGTGGAGTTTTACAAGCAGTAGGACATGATGGAGATTGGAGAGGGAGATCTCCAATAGTATTTTAGCTATTCTTTTTCTTTCTCTCTATTCTTTCTTCAGTGTCCTATGCAACATTAATTGAAGCCCCTTGAGGGCATGGCCAGGAGAGAATAGCTCGTCAGGGGACATGTAAGCACAGAGCCTGGACAGTAAACGGCCCTTCATTTCCTCCTCTGATGCTTTCAACAGCACATGGGATGCCATAAAAGATGATAATGACGAGGTCAGTGGAAAGACTGTAAAACAGTGGGGAAAGGCACAAGGGTTACCTCACTTGGGCTCAAACTCGGGCCATGCATGGGCTGAGTTTGCTGGTTTTAAGCTCTGCTTGGGACCATGGCTGCATTCCCTGTCCCACCTGGCCTGGCTGCCAGCACTCAAACTGGGCTGTGAAGAGGTACCTGATCTGAAATTTTGGGTTGTATTGTCAGTGGGACTCTCTTTATTGGCTCAGATCAAGCCTGGGCACGGGCACAGGTGAGAAGTACTTCTCACATTTCTTCTCACTTCCACAGGCTTCTCTAACTCACAGAGCTGTGGCTCCTGGCCTGATGCTTCTAGTGCATCATCCATCAAGACTAGAGTCGGCAGTTTTAAACACAGAAATTTCTATGTCTCTCCCTTCTGCCCAGTGCCTTGAAGCTAAACCTACTCTGGCCCGGTTCTTCAGTCCCACTCCTGCCAGGCAGAGACTTCTGCTGGCTGGCTGCCATCAGCTATGATACGGACAAGGCACCTCCTCCCTATCTCTAAGAGGATTTTGAAGCCAATGAGTGAGAGAATAATTAAATTAACTCAGTCTCAAATATCTCCCGAGGTGCCAAGCATTCCCAGCATTACAGCCGAGCCACAGGTGTCTGGAGAGCAGGTAATTCCAGTCAGGGGCAGGCTGCAAATGTGGCTCCCGGGGACATCTCTGCTGGCACAGGAGCACCAGCACCAGCCAGTCATGGACAGAAGCGCTGGGAAGAGATTCTCAGGATGGCTTTGCTTGAGCCAGCTTGAGTCCAGGAGTAAGATGGTACATTTATGCTTTGATGTGCTTAAGTTAATAAGATTTATCCCAGGGCAAACACAGTTGTGCTTCCCAGCCTGGACTACTTTACTCTCCTGTTTCTTTCTTGTCCCATGGGCTTTCCCCTGCAGCGTGTCAGGGCTGTCATCTCAGGTCTCAGCCTCTGTTTTAACAAATAACCCGATATTTAAATTCCCTGAGAAACAACTATACGCCTTTGACTGCAGCACATTGATTCCTTTCTCTCATCTACTACAGGCCATGAGACTTAAATTTGGATTTGAGACAGTCATGATTCAGGAATGATCAGCTCCAGCTCCAAGGTGAGCAGAGAGCCTGGCCCGGCTCTGGCCGGGGGGAGGCAGGGCAGAGGACATCCCCACTGCAGAGCTTTATCTCACCCATCACCAGAGAGCTCACAAATCACTGTCCAGTCCCTTTCAAGCAGTTGGGAGCGCTAAATTGTGCCTCTTGTATCCAGACATCATCCAATCTCCCAGGACCAGACCAGGTATGTTGATAAGGAGATAGTGTAAATGGTCAATCAGGATGGAGCCAAAATTCACAATTTCCTGTGCTTTAACTTAGCGAGTGCCATATCAACAGGGGAGTATTTTTTTTTTATTATCTCCTATTCCAAAGGGGGCTGTTGTGGCCAAGGACCTGCCACTGTACTGCTTCAGTGCAGAGGATCTTAGGTTTCATGTGTCACTAAGTACAGCATGCTCTGTACAGTTTCAGCACAAATTTAATTACAACTATGATCCAATAAATATTTGGTAAGAGTAACAAACAGTGCTACAAAGAGAACAGAGTGGCAGTCAGCTCCTTCCAACTCCTCAGTTTTAAACCCCATATGGTCTCAGGGGCACTTCTACTGTCTCTGTTCTGTGCAGAAGGTATCATTAATTTCCCCATCACCCTGATTTGTTCAGTGTGACATAAACTGTCCTGCTTCCTAACCAAGCTAATCACTGACAAACCCCTTCAGCCCATTTCCTTTGCTGTAAGCAGACACTGACCTCACCCCAAGAAAGTATTTTCCTGGTCATGACTTCGGGCACTAAAAATGCAGCTACATCTTGGTAGATTATTAAATCCACATGTGAAAATAAACTCATCTATCATCTCATGCATGTGGTTCAGCTTCCTTTTAAGAAGATATAAATGTACTAGAGTATCCCATTAAAGCAATTTACATGTCATGCTTTATTTTCCCAGAGAGGACATTTCTTCCTTGGAGATTACTGGCTTTTGGAAAAACATATCAACTAAAGAGTCATGGAGTAACAGAACTGACCTTCAGGTGATACTCCTTGAACAAATACCACCCTGACCTGTGTTTTGAAGGATAGGTGACTTTTTGCACAGGCTTCTTCAGCCTCAAGACACTTCTCTTCAAAGCCACATGGTAACATGAAGCCCAGAGGCTGGAACAGTGAAAGCAGAAAGCAGCAGAGCTCTGCTGAGATGAGCTCCACAAGCACTTGAGTGCCAGACAGGCAGAGAGCAACAGGACATTTCATCTCCTGCTCACCCATGGCACCAGCGTGCAGCTCCTTCTGTGAGAGACCAAAGACAAAGCCTCATTTTCTGAGACACCAGGGCAGACACTTCTCTACTGCCTGAAAGACATGAACTCCTGAGACAGCTAAATAAATGAAACCAGAAAACATCATTAGAGAAAAAACAACCAAAATCCTTTAAGGAAGGTTTAGATGTGCTAGTCATCCTTCTTAATTCCAGCTGTGTCCCTGTCACCATGGACATATTGCCTTTCACCCGGCTCCTCAAAGGTTTGACTGCTAATCCACCCACCAGTCCTTGAGGAATACACCCCCTGGAGACATCACCTGTGTTAGAATAGTCCTCACTTCTCAACAACAGCACTTTATGGCCCTGGCTGCCTCTGCTATGGCATGTTTTCCATTGCAAGCCTCACAGTGACAAATTACAAATTACTTAAAAACACTCCTTCCACATTAATCATGTGAGAGGAACAAAATACTTTATGCCAACATTCTGACACTTGCCCTGGAGAGCCCTTTTCTCCTGGAGAGTGAAGCCCATTGGTTTGCCAGAGCAAGATAATCAAAGCACAATCATCACATCAGGCTTGGACATTATCAAGGAGGGATGTATAAGAGAAGGTTGTAAAAAAAGAAGCAAATTTATGCCTCCTGCAGTGATGAAGGCAAATGTATTGATTGGGCCTGAAGGGATGTAGAAAAAAGAAAGGGATGTAAGAAAAAATATTTCTTTTCTGTAGAGGAAACCATTAGAACCAAGAACTTCCCACTTCTTCTCTCATCTCCCAGAGCCTTACTAACTTAGCTGAATGGGTTAATTGTGACTCATCTTACTATTTCTTCCAAAGAAAAGATCCAAAAAGTTACTGCATTCCCCTTAGATATCTGCACCTCCTGCTGTGGCCTGAACTTAAGACATCAGAGGAGCTGCAATATTAGCTGCACTGGAATGTTTTGGTTTTCCCTTGCAAAACAGCCCCATCTCTCCAAGTGTGAATGTGCTTCAGTTACCTAAACATACTTGAGAGGGGCAAAAAGAAAGGAAATTTCCAATTTTTTTGTATTTAACTGAAGAATTCCCATTGTTGTTGAAAGTAAACAGAAAAGGGCATGCCTCAACATGTTGCCCTGGCACTAAGGACCAAGGGAAGACAAAACTTTTAGAAGACAATTTTTTTCTATAAAAAATAAGCAAATTCCCATCAGTAATGTGTCACCTCTGGATCAGTGTGCAAATTCTACAGCCTCCATGACCACAAACAGTTTAATGTTACACATGAGGGCACATGTGTAACATACTGTAGGGAACATACTGTATTTTTTGGAAAAATCCCCTGGCACTAGACACAGCTATTTCACATTCACGGGTGGGTTGGCACACACAAATGGTAGAAATTATTCTCTATTTAAGCTTTCTCAACCATAAAAGAAAACCTGTAGCAGAACTGTAAATTAATACTAGGTGACAATGAAACTATTAATTTTAATTGGAACTAGATAGATAGATAGATAAAGATCCAATATCTTGTCAGCACAAGGGAGTGAAAATCAAATGCTGCCAGTTTATACTGTCAGGATGTTACAATCTCAGGTCAAACCCAACTGATATAATCTGTCAGAATTCACCTCGGTAGAATTATACCAGATTATAGTACCCAAGAACGTGGCCAAACATCATCTTCAGCAACAAATATCCAAAAGCACATATAAAATTGTTCAGCTTAAAAAAAAGACTTTACCTTACACCTTTTCCATCATGGCAGCTGATGAAAGTCACATCAACTGTATGTATCTTGAAAGAAACCCAACAGTTAGAGCAGAATAAAAATAGCTACAGATTCTAACTGTAAGCCTTTGCTCTCTGTGCCCAGGCCAGTCCTCCAGCATACACCTTTGATCATGGCTGACCTGAGAGGAGCTCAGTCAGAGTATGTGAAAAGTGAATGTCCTGGTGTAGGGATAGATAAACATTTCATTTCTGTGTTGTTGGAATAGAAGAAGACAGAGCAGAAGATCATAAGTCCTCATTTGGTCTTTTCTCTACCTGTTTTGTTTCATAGCTCTAAACACGGTGTCAGTGAACACTGTGTGATTTCCCCTTGGATCATCACCTTTGGTGCTGTTGACAACACAGAACAGAAAACAAAACAGTTGCAGGTGCTGCTGGAGCAGAGAAGCACAGATCCTTCCAGCCACAGACTCCCCTGTAACCTGGAGAGGAATTACTCCCATCTAAGGAGTTGTGTTCCAAACCTGTTAATTGCATACACAACTTCCAAGTCACACCAGCCTTGCTTGTTTCCACTTCCAGAGACAAAACAAAAGTGGCCACTAATTTTTGATCACTGCTTTAGGAAGTCTAGCATTCAATAACTTGCAACAGTGTTACTACAGTGATAGCAACTATCTTCATTAAAACCTCATACCACACTGAGAAACTCTGGACATGTATCAGGTAGAAAAGCCTCCAAAGAAATGATTCAACACATAAGATGCCAAGTGATCCAAGCACCAAACCACTGGTAGACCCTGAAAACACAGGTGTTAAACTCCCCATTCCTACCTCCAAACAGGCACTTTCACAATGAATGTGCAGTAACCATGTGCTCATGCATTTGCCCATATTTTCCATTATTCTGTGATTCTAGATCCTGCTGTCGCTCCAAGGGAGGACCCAAGGTGCCTTTTCACTTCTCCATTCCTTACAGTCACACTTGTACCATGTGTGTACTGCAGTTCCTTTGTATATCATTGCCCATCCCCTGAGGAGAGATATAATAAAGAAACCAGGTATCATTATTAAAACCATGTTTATGGATGACTTGAAATAGTTCATTCCAGAAATCCCATATAGTCTTAAAAAGGAACATTTTGCAGAGAAAGAACAACTGGTAAAGATATATCATGGCTGCTTTTTCTGTGGTGAGTCTTTGCCATGGGTAATGACTAATTAATATCCATAATAATTCTAAGTTTGAAGCACTGATTCAGCACTCAGGTAAGGCAATCGTTTATTGCAGCTCATTAAAGGAAAAAAAAAAGGCAATAAAAGGCTTAAGAACCATCACAGATCCTGACTACATGAAGCTAATAAACAACATGATAAACTAGCATTTACATGAATAAGAAAAGGAATGGACATTTCATTTCCTATGCCTTTGTTGTTCCCATTCAGTTGCACTGATGGAGCTGTTTGGGGAAGCCCCACAGTGCCTGTTTACAAGAGAACTTTGCAAAACAAAGACAATCATGGTCAAAACTTTGCTGGTCAATTCAGTATATTTACATGGAAGAGCTGGGAAGAAAACAAGCATTCATGGATAGTTCAGTTAGAAGTAGTAAGTAGCAGGGAAAGATCTCACGACTATCTAGATGTGTGGTGGCCACAGAAAAAGCATCTGGTTTTCAAACAGAAGCTTGATCCAACTTTCTTCACCCAGGCAAAAATATCATTGCACAACTCCCAGAGCAAAATGACAACTGCCAAAGTGTTCTACACACAGGGAACAGCATTGTCCAAGTCTGGCTCCTGAGAAATCAGGCACAAGCTCTTCGCATTCCATAAATGTGGAAAATGTGCCATGCCAACACCTGACAACACATTTCAGATGCACATACACCATCTGAGCAGGTCCCAGAAATGATCCCATTTTCCCTCTTTCTTTTAACTAACAGAATGGAATTGCTCCGGATTTACAACGAAGCAATCTAAAAGCACAGTTGGAACCACTGTTTTTAAGAAGACCTTGCTGTGCCATAACTTTTCACAGTTCAGTTGCTAAATTACACATTATAAAAATAAGTAAGTGCAATTGAGAGACTGTGTTAATCTCAGAAGTTTAAACATTGCTCTGTAATGACTGCTTTATAGTGGCCCATAGTAAAGTGCTTTATGGGGCATGCAGGAGATTTGTCCGCACGCGTCCATTAAACACTCCTGGGAATTTTCTCACACAGAGAGACTAGGCCTGACACAAAACCAAACATGGAGCAAACACTGCCTCATTCACACGGCACCAGGAATGCCACCCAGTAAGAAAACACTTTACAACACCTAAGAGAGATAAGAACCACCAGCCAGCATAAGATATTGCTTTTGGAAATGCAGAATTTCCTAACCTGACAATCCACGCAGATTCTGAAAGCACGACAAAAACATGACTGTCTCCTAGCAAGGAAATGAGAGCATAAGCTTTGCTTATAAAGAGATGATAAAGAAGCATGGGTGGTTTGTAGAGTAGTTTACTAAAGCCAAGGGTATTTAGAGCCAAATTTGGTTCTTGCACATAAAAATTCCCTGGAATTTAGAGTGAGTTCACACGTGATTCCTTGCTCAGGCAGTCTGCAGCTGACAGACTGCACCTAGCTGCCTTATCTCTCTGGCCAAACAGAATCCATCCAGGTGGACTCAGATCTCAGGTTAAAAGACTTTTAAATAAACTAAATATGATGGTAACAAAATTGCAGACACAGTACCAGAGCTGTGTTTTGGTTTTATTTTTTTAATACTCATGCTGCAAAATAGCACCACAGCTAAGCAACATGAGCCAGTCAGGGGTTCTCAGGGGACAAAACTTGATGCCATGCTAGAAAAATATAAGCACAACAAGCAAGGCACTGCACGAAGATCTTTGTGCAAAAGCATTGCCTCCCTCAGCCCTAAGACACTCTCAGACAGTGAACTGAATTCTCAATCCTTCAGTGTTACCATTATTAGAGTATCATTCACCCACTTTTCTGCAAACTGCCTTCTTCTCCCACCAACTGTTCCATCTCACAATAATACCTCATTTCTGGCTCAGAAGACCAATAAAAAGCTCTCCCTTGAGCTTTGGCAGTGTCCTCATGATCACTTGGCAGGGGGCAGCATGACAATGATTTGACAGGCATCCTCCCAAGGAGACTGCACACATCAGTCATGCTGCTGACACACCACACCCAGAGGAGCTCATCCACACCAGGGGAGGTTTCTAGGTGCAGGCAGCTGCTCTTGATTGACCATCCTAAAACAGCAGGTTTTCCTGATTCACTAACAGCACAACCAGGAAATACCTGTTTGCTGGGATGGTGCTAGTGACAATGCCACCCTGGTTTGAGCCAAGTTTTCTTGACTAAAGCAAAGGAGCAGGTAATGAGTAGAGAGGGCTGAAGGTCCTATTCCTAGTCCAAGGACAAATCTACTAAAAGGAAATAGCACTGCAAAAACAATTGCAAGTTATCTTTTTATGATGTGCAAAGACTCTTTCCAACAAAATAGAAATTATTTCTCTTCTGATTTTGTTTTTTCAAAGGAAATTGAAGAACCACAATATTTTCAGAGGATGAGTTGTTATTGGGTATCACCAAAAATGGCCAACATTTACTGTGCAGAACAACACAAATTATCCTGATCTGACTACTCTGAACGAATTAACAGTGATTCTCATCAACTGTTGTTTAATGGAAGGGCAAAATTAATAGCTTAATTGAAGGAAGAAACACAAATCTTTCCTACATGAGAAAAGCAAATCTCCATGAAACAATCTCAAATCTCCTGAATGACAGTGCCAAGCTCTAAGCAGTGACTCATTTCTGAAGCTCAGCACGCTGGAATGCTCTGACAGACACAGGCAATGGGAAACTGCCTTTGACTGAGGCTTCTGCCATCTTTAAAGTATGTCCAAGGTTTCTGGCAGTTTAACTGTTCCTGAAGTTAATAAATCCCTTGTGAGACAGGAAGGCTGAACAATCACATACTTCAAGACTAGCTCAATCTGTATAGTTCCAAGAACAACTTCCAGTGCAGGTGATAGCAAGCATATGATAAGCAAAGTTCCAGGAGAAACTATGTTGAAAAAACAGAATTATGGGAAACAGACTGAACTTCTCATTTTATGGACATAGCTCTATTCCAACACTCAGGCAGTAAAACTGAAATGAAGGCCCTCAAATTTAAAAATGCCCAATAAAACTCAATAGGCAAGGTATTTTGACTTGACAGAGGGAGAGGACAGGTTACTCATTCCCACAGAGAATATCTCACCTTGCTGACATTGAATGGAAAGAAACCTTTCAGTTAAGCTGCATTTTTTTCCCAAAGTTACATTTTCTGTGCTATGGATTTATAATCCTGGCCAAGCCTGTACCACTCTGGGCTAAATAAAAACTTGAAGACTGTAAGAAATGCAGCAGCACATGCCCCAACAGCCTCTCCTGTGGTGTCACAGCTCCCCCACGGGAGCAGGCTGCTTGGCCATTTTACATTCCCAGGACTGATCCTCTGCCCACATCCTACTTATTATTGCAGGTTCCTCAGGACCTCAGCTATGAGATCTGCTGGATCAATATTTGCCCAATGTGTAGGGATACAGTGAGTCAGGATGGCACCTGTGGGATAAAGGCAACTTCGCTCTTTCCACTTTCTTCTTGGGAAGATGGAAGCAAACACCAGTCAGCCTCTGAAGGTATAGCTCCAACATCAGAGAATAACTCCATGATAAATGAACACCTGAATGACTGAGAGTCTACACTGGGTGGGTGATAAAGGTGACATTTGCAACATCAGCTGCCTTTGTCCTTTCTCCCACCCCTCAGGTAAGGATCCACCTACTCTCATCCAACATAATGCAGCTCTGGCACAAAAGCAAAACTGAAAACTCCAGCAGTAACATAAAGGATGTATTTATTGTCAAACAGTAGAACATCAAAATAAGCAAGCAAATGTAATAGTAACCAACAAAATACAGGAGAATGCCTTGTGAATTCACTGGATTTTAGTCTCTGGTATCTTCAGAAAAGGGATTTTTTTATTTGGCTGACAGGAAACCACAAAGCGCAACAGTCCTGCAACTGGAGCAATCAGACACATATAGGGACAATAATTAAAGGCAAAATAAAATGGTTGTAAAACAATCTTTTTACTGTATTTCTAACCACCCCATACTTTTATTCATTATTATTTGAAGGTTTGGGCTTTTTTTTTTTCCTTGTCTTAGTAGTCCCAAGATTTTTAGGTCTTGGTACTGTAGAGACCAGTTTCTAAATGTTTATTATTTGGGCTGGCAGTAGTGCTTTGTTCCGCTGAGAGAATAAACAATTCACTTAAAGTTTGATGTTACAGAGAAATGACTTATGTTTCTCATAATTACTCAAATAGGGGAAGCAAGCTTTTTCATGAAACAAATTATGAAATTGCTTGTTTATTTAGTATTAGTCAAGCATACTCATATTTCAGAGTTATGAAAATTACACAGTTTTCTTCATTCTAGCCAGTAAAACCATAAGATACAAAGCCTGAAGTTAACAACATAAGCACAGCTCTTTGAGGAAAATTAAAAAGCCCCACATCCCCAAAAAACAGTTTAGTTACTTCATAAAAGGCAATAGCGTGGGATTAACCCATTACTTGTGGAAGAGCACTCTCCTGAAATTCTTCAACAGAACACATAAAAGCTTGAGGAAAACAACAGAAATCTGCATACCATTTGGAGCAGGAGAACACAGAAAACACTTTTTAAGGTGATCTGTTCCAATTAAGCACCTTTCTTGCAAACAAATGTTGGGAGTCAAGCTTAGTCCTTGACTGAAATACATCATCTTGTCATTTATAGTCACTGAGCCTTTTGCCACCAAGATGGGAAAGGTGCATTCAATGTACCTTCAAATAAGTCCTTCAGATTACATTCGGACAATATACATCAGACTTAAGTGAACCATCTTCAAGAGCAACCTTAGCTGGGTAATGTAACTAGCAATTAAAATTCCAAAGTTGCTAATATGCCTCCAGTAATTGTTTTCTACATTATATCCAAGTATCTCCTTTCATAACTAAATTTATGCTGAAAAATTGCTGAAACACAACTCCTGGCTTCACAAAGCATAGGCCAGGTGGATGTCATTTGGGAATCTACACTGCTATAAACAATTTTGCTCTCCCACACAATCAAACCAAGAAAAATGGGGAAAATAGCAGTAAGTCACACCCACTGAAAACATTGTCTTTTTCTAACCACCCAATACCATAAATTTATTGTGTAATTCTACATTCATTTTCTCAGTAGAGAAGGTATTAGAACCACTACATCCTGGTTAAGTGTAAGATTATTTATCCCATGAAGACATAGTAGTTAGGACAAATGCATTTACTTTAGATAGTATTGGTTATACAGTCAAGGGACACATCAAAAATGACAATGCACATCTGTAAGTTGGAATGCTTGAGATGGTTTCCACCAAACTCTCACCGCCAATGCTCCTACTCAGAGACGTGATATTGTAGTTTAGGTTTATTAGGATTGTGTTCAATCAGCCAGTCAGCAAGCCAAATCTGTGAACAAAAAAACCAAAAGCCAAAGGTTTTTAGCTTTCTGTGGTTTCTACTGAGTGTATAGGAGACTATTAAAAGCATTATTTGCAATCTCTGTTACAGATACTTTCCTACTGTGCTGAAAAATTATGACCTTTCAGAAAAAAATGGATATGCAGATGACCTGTTTTTAAACAACGTTCTTTTAAATCTTCACAGCTTATATTGCTTTTGAACAATTCATACTGACCTTTAGAAGACAACTTGTCCTGGCAACTTTTATCTTTGTGAAAGTATAAGACCATTTGAGCCATACTTCAAACAATTCAGCCAGCTCTGTTTTGGAATGTGGCTGCACAATATGCATGAAACTGCTTAATGAAATATTACTGCTGAGAACACTTAGAGATACTTCATCCAGTAATCATTCATTAAGAGTGCCAGCCTTCTACACAGAAATCACCTTACAGCACCTAAAACTTGAATCCAAAACATGGTTACTTTTTGAAATTCATCTTATAAGTTTTCTAGCATGTTCTACTTAAATGAGAATGTGGGAGACAGGAATGCCTTGAATCCTGTCTGCCAGTTTGGGCCTGGCCTTAGGCAAATTAACCTTCTGCCTCGATTTCTCCACTTGTAAAGCGAAGTTTTTAACACATCCTAATTTACTGCACAAGGCTGCTGATGACTGGTTTCTGGAATGCTGAGTACAACAAACTTCATACCACACTGTGAAGAACTGACAGAACAGCAGACAGGGAAAGTAAGCAACACTCTCCTTTTACTACCAGGTAGAGAAAGAGTGGTTTGCAAAGGGAGAGCCAGGCAGAGCACTAAGACAGGCAAAATCAGCAATAGCAGGACAGTAGTAAGAACCTGAGACAGAAATGGAAAAATATCCCAAAACACAAAACCCCTTAGGAAAACTACTTTGGAAAGAAAGAAAGAAATCCTCAAGTCATTTGAACCCAAATAATTTTATCCTGTATTACTTAAGGAACTGTCTGAGACAACCTCTGTGCCAACAGAAAGTATTTCTGAGTGCACAGACACTTTCTGATGCCATCTTCAAAAGGAAAAGAAAGAAGAAAAGTATACTGGAAAAAACAAAATATTCCAACAGTCTTCCTGTAGGCCACCTAGCAGATAACAAACTGAAATAGGCAACATCTATTTCTGAAGCAGTATCAAACAAACATAATTTTCCTTCTGTTACAAGGTCACAGACATTATGGATGGCAAAGAAGGTGGAAATAGAATGCTTTTAGCAAAGCTGACACTGTTTCATATCGCTTTTTTACAAGCAAGGAAAGAAAGCATTGTCTCAATGAAGTTACTGTTTGATACCTCATAATTGACTAGAAAATTGTGCTAAGAATGCAGATTAATTGAAGCCAAAATAAAGAGTTAGAAAGATGGGACTTGTAACAAACAAAAAAAATCAGTAATTAATATAGTAAAGAGATGACTGAAGGGAAAGAAAATGGGAATACTCTTCAAATCCACAATAGGTTGCTGCACAAAAAAAAAAAAAAAAAAAAAAAAGAAATATTACATTGTCTCCAATGTCTTCTGGGGATAGTAAAAGGGGGGAAAAAAGGTAATGGGCTTAAAATTGGAGCCAAGAGATTTAGGCTATCTTTTAGCAAAAGCTTTTAACAAGTATAATTAAGCACTGAAACAGATTGCCTGGAGAGATCGTAGATTCTCCACCATTTGGAGTGCTAAACCACAGGCCAGACATACATTTGTTAGGGATACAATTGGTTTGGCCTTTGGGCAAAGGAATGGACTCTATTTCAGTTTTCTATGGTAACAGTGCCAGACATACAGATAAAATAAACAGGTTGTAAAGCTGAAACAATCAAAGTACATTAAATGTGGCCTCATGTATATAATAGAGTTCATAGGAACACCCCAAGTGATTTTTAAGGCTTTTTTTTTTCTGAAAAGTATCCTTTAGAAAAATGCAATGTTGATTATAAACCTGATAATGATGTAAAAACCATCACAACTGCCAGCAAGTTGCCACACAGATTAATTATCTGCATAAGTACTGGTGTGAAAGACTGGAACTTTAAGAACAAAAAGACACATTGACCATGGTTTTTCAGATGTAAGAAAACTGATTTTGTTTAGGGACTTAAAACACACCCTTGTTCATCTCTAACAAACAAATCAACTTCTTGAAACCAAATGTTATATTTGAGTAGCTCATTAGCTGACAGCTAAAACAGCACAACAACAGAGTAGCTCTCCTATAAACAGGGACTCTGCTGACACCAAAAAAGTGCATCCCAAAGCTGCCAGCAGTGCTGGGACACTGCACATACCATGGGGTCTGCTGGCTTCTCTTTGCACAGGGCAGTGAGCCCTGCCAGTAGTGTGGGCTTCACATACAGGTTCAGGTAATCCCGAGCTCTTTGTCCAGTGGGAACAGGCTCCAAAATTGCTGCAGAGAGGAACCACAGGTGTTAGAAAGCTGCCTCTGGAGTGATTAAACCCACTACTCTGTCAAAGGTTGTTTATATGTGAGCTGCTCTTTTCCTTAGTAAGTTAATAACACGTCATGGGTTTTATAGCTTCTCCCACGACAAACTGCAAAGAAACTCCCTCAACTTCTTTACTATGTTCCTGAGGTAATTTTACTAATTATAGTCAATTATGAAAAGGAGGAAATCAGATCACCTGGGGAAAACCTTTATTCTTGAATATGCATTTGGGGCAGAAGAGAAACGACAGATCTCCCATTTTCTTCCTGCAGAGGGAAGCTGGTTTCTGAAGAACCTAAAAATCTCACCTTTAGTCTTGCTTTGTTTGTCAGGGTGAAGAGAAGAGACATGGTTTACACAATGGGTAAGGTTTCTAAGGAACTGCAACATCTTGCATTAAACTCACTGATACAGCTGACAAAAGGCAAAAAAGTAGATACGTTTTTCTAGCAGTTTCACTTGCACCTTTCTGTCAAAGAGCAAATCCTGTTACATTACAAACCAGAGGTCCTCTTGCAGCCTTTCCAGGTTCTAAGGCCCTTTTCTCTGGCACTTAACTTTGGAATTGCACTATCATGTGAGCATCCAGCTGCTTTTGAATGGGAATTACTCAGCCTGAATCCAAGAGTCAGCCTTCTCAAGTCAACAGGAGTCTCCAGGGCTGAGAGTGCCAGAAACACTTGCTGGAGTGTAATAGCTTCCTATTTCTTCTCATTTACCAGCTTTGACTGCTCCAGTTCCCAGAGCAGAGTTTGAAAAGTGGAAGCAATCTCTGTAACTACACTGGCTCTTCAGATAGCTTTTTGCCAAGCCTTTCACAGCAGAAAATATCAGCTTACACATAAAGAGCCCACAATCCTACAAAGCAAACAAACCCAACCTCTTCTAAATCAATTTTATCTGGAGTCAGGGCAGAGACAAGTAATACCAGGGAAGGACAGGGACGAACTCCATCCTCCCCAAGACTGGCAATGAACCAACTGTATAATTTTACCTTCTGGAAATATGAATCGAATTTCTCTTTCTGCTGAGGAGATGCTGAGACTGCCGTGGAGCCCATTCCTCAGCTCATCAGTCCCATAGAGTGCTCTTAAGCTAGAACAAGGGAAATAACTACTTGGAGGGCAACTGCAAATCCCTTCCAAGTCTCTGCAGCCTGAGAGCACAGAAAAGCAATAGATATGGACTAATTAACAAGACAAGACTCGATTTTGTTTTAAACATAAGAAGTAGTTACCTAAAACTTAGTGTTTGTACACTCAGCATTCCCCATAAAATAGGTGAACTTTGCATACTAAAAAACAATGGTGAAAAGCACAAAACTGAAGAGATAAGAAGCCTGTGTCTGTACTGTACAAACAAACAAAACACAAAAAAACCCCAAACAAACAAACAAAAAAACCAAAACAAAACCAAACTATTTTAGGAGGAGGAATTCTGGTCTCAGTCAAGAAAATGACAAAATCCTACTGTCTTGCCCAAGGCCACTCAGTGAGTTACCTGTGAGGGTGAGTTATCCTAGCTCTTAGGCTGTTGGATGGTCCAAGCAATTCCTTCCAGCATGAGACTGCACAATTTCTAGCAAGAACCATAGCAATTATAGGACCAGAACTCATATAGGCTGTTAAATTAGGAAAAAACACTTTTCCGAATTGTTCTGCGTAGAAGTTGCTACATTGCTCTGGGCTTAACTGGAGCTTCCGTTTCTGTAAGGAGTAAAAGACAAAAATATAATTAAACTTGTTTGCTACATTGAAACGGCTTAGAGTATTAAAAAGCAGAATATAGTCCTCTCCTACAGTCATATTTTCAAGTGCAGAACAGAGTAACTTCTGAAACTAATCTGATAGGACCCTCTTTGAGATACAGAGTAACAAAGAGCAAAAGTTTTCCAAGTTAATTACGGCAACAGCCCATTTGAGTAAGATGTGATTTTAGCCCAGGCAAATGACAGCATTTTCTAACTGCTGGGTGACAGAGCACTGTACAGAAAAAGTGAAGAGCATTACAGGCAGGATTTTATTACTCACCTGCTACAGTATAATGTTCTACTTTTAAACAAGTTTCTCTCCGACCCACACTGTTAATTATGCAATTGTTCTGTTTTTCATTCAGAGCTTTGTGACTCTCCCTATAGCTGCCTAGCCTGCAGATGGCCAGGATCAGGACAACTCTGGGAAGTTATCAGAAACCATAGAGTGGTCAAGAAAAAAAAATTTTAAGTGCATTCTTCAAGCTCAAACTTCTACAACACAAGAGTTCCATATTCTCAGAGTCCTAGTAGCTTTAGTGTCAAAAGTCTCTGCAGATATCACAAGACTCTACTAACATATTGCAAATAATCTATTTTGTCTCATGTTCTGATATATATTGAATCAACAGAAACACAGAATGGTCAGAGCTGAAAGGTGTCTTAAAAATCATCTTGTTTCAAACCCCTTCATGGTGAAGAATTTATTCCCAATATCCCATCTAACCCTGCCCTTTGGCAGTGGGAAGCCATTCCCCCTTGTCGTGTCACTCCATGCCCTCTCCAGCTCTCCTGGAGCCCACTGGAAGGGGCTTTCAGGTCTCCCTGGTGCCTTTTCTTCTACAAATGAACAACCCAGCCTGGCTCCAGAGCAGAGGGGCTCCAGCACGTGAAGCATCTTCGTGACCTCTTCTGGAATTGCTCCAAGAGATCCATAAATAAATAAATGCAAATAATAAATACAAATAAATAAAACAACCAGAAAGGTTAGGGATGAAATGAAAACAAAACAAAACAATGAGGGGAGGAGGGGGAGGGGCCGCTGCCGCCCACAGGCGCGAGGGCGCAGCGCCCCCCAGCGGCCGCCCGGCCGGGTAATTTAAATATTCATAAGCTCATTTCAGTATTAAGTCTATTTACTGTAAAAACTGTGGAAACAAAGAATTACTTAAACTGAAACTGGCCCGTTATCGAATTCAATTAATTCTCTAATAACCAATTTCGTGCACACTTCACAAAATCTTGTGAGATCTGAATGATGCACTCTCCAAAGAGCTGCCTTGGAAAGTTCATACATCTGCTCAGTATGTTTGCTAAATCTGAGTTTATTAACAATGTCTGTGTTTTCTTGTGGTCAGCAAAATACTTGGTCCACTCCTTTCCATCCCATGCACTAAAAAGCATCTCCTTACACAATCTGGCAGCAATGTTTGATGACATAAAAAACATGAATCGATTTTTGGACACACAAACTTTTAGTTACTGGTTTGATTGCTGGAAGTTAGGTATCTTCCTGATTTATAAACTACAAATATTTTCTCTGGAGCACAGCCTATTACCTGAATGATGTGGAATCCAGATCGGAGAATGACATCCTCTATTTCTTCTTCTTTATCAATGACATCTGGTTTGATGATAGCCAGAGTTCTTTCCACATAAATCTGCGGTTCAGGCATTAAGATCTCCATCCTGGCTTTTAAATTGCAATTCACTTGCCCCTTTTGTACTGCAATGACACCAGTAAATGACATTTGGAGTTTGTCTACTGCACAGTCACCTGCAGTGACACTCACCACGTACTCCAGGAACAGAGAGAGTCTCACCACCTCACAAAACCCATGTGAGATGCTCTTTGCACTTGTTAGAACTCTGTAGTTCACATTCCCATTTTCAGTGCAGTGGTATTTTGTGGAAAATAAGGCCGAGATTTAATGTTGTTAGTCACCAAGTTGGACAATGTGTGAGGA
>JAHLSL010000025.1:7850609-7867125 GCA_025920805.1 Petroica traversi | reverse complement strand
CCCCGCCGAGCCGGGGCCCTGCAGCACCAGCGCTTCCTTTGTTCTGGCGCTGCCTTTTGTTGGCGCCATGTGGCGGCTGGGGGAGGGGCGCCGAGCGGGGCTGTTGCCGTCTCACGCTGTAAAATGGAAGGGGATTTACCTCTCCCGCGTTTTCTTCATCCTTTCCCTCTTTAGCGAAAGGGGCGGATGGAAGGAGTTGCTTTCTGATGGGGGAGGGGGGCTGGTTGGAACTTGGTTGGGATCGCATGGCCCATCGCCACCGGCATCGATGTAAATGTGAATGTGTTTTGTATAAGGCACGTAAAGAAATAATCCTAACTTTAATGGGCGGCAGGGCTAAGCTAGGTATTTTTTAAGGGAAGTAAAGGGAAAATCACGACTGGGACGCTGCGCGGTGTGTTTAAATCGGTAAGAGCGATTTTGGTGTGCTACTTTGCAGCATTGTCAGAAAATGCGTTATGTCTTGCAAGAGATTTCTGGAGAAGTCAGTGTGGTTTCGCTGTGCTTTGGTAGTGGAATCCTTGTGTACACAAGAGCAATTTCTTTCTAATCATAGTTGTTATGTTCATAAATACACGTACTTGACATGAACATTGCTTGCCTATTTCTCAAGCAGGTCTTTGTTATTTAGGCTACCCCATGTATTTAATTGGAACTCCCTTTGTTGTCGCTGAGCTCTGAACCAGAGGGTCAGATCCCTCAGGTTAAACAGAGCTGAACCAGTGTAATAGATTTTTGACTACAAAAGAAAGAGTAATAACTTGCACAAGCTTCCCACAAGCTGAGGCCGGATGTACTTTTTGCAGGCACTGGAAGGGTTGAGAAACAGGCCTTTTAGCTATGTATGAATTTTTCTTTACTGTTTCTGTGCTGAAAAAGGGTGATAGCCTTTTCCTTTCATGAACAGGAAGTGACAAGCTTCAGCCCGAAATCGGTATGAAATGAAATTTCTAAGAAAAGCATTTATTCTGAGGGATTGATCTATGTGAAAAATGCAGAACTGTCCTAAAATGAAAGCTGTCCAAGGCACTGAGTTTAGAGTGTTTTGTTAAGTGCTGAAATAAACTTCAATTTAACTGCACTAATACACTCAGAAGGGAACAATGACTATGTATTGAGGGTGCAGTTGTCCAGTTTATGTGGTCTTTGATGGCAAAGCTAAATACTAGTAGTTTGTCTTAATTTCAAAGGTTCAAAAGTTTCAAATATTGTGCTATTTAAATTAGGTATCAGTTTTTCCAGTTACAAAACAAAGTACTGCAGTTTGCAAAGTGTAACCCGTCTTGCTGTGGTAAGAGGTGAGTTTAGCATGTGGCAACGCCACAGCCTCAGCCCGATGCCATAAAGCAGCCAAAGCTGCCCCCAGACAGATTCCTGTCATCCCCCAGTGTCTTGATCGTTCTGCAAGTGTGGTCAGTGATGACAGTGCTGTGGAAAGCCAATGTCAGTCTGTACAGGTTAGAGCAGCCACACTCAGCTGTTGGGATGGGAAGGAATCCCCCCCCAGGCACCTTTCTCTCACCTGGTATTGAAAGGCTTCACAGACTTTGTACGGATGTGCCTCCAGGGCTCTGCTGTAATGGCTGCAGGAAGCACACGTTTTGCTTGGACCCTGTGCTTCCTGCTGCACTCATCGAGAGTGCACAGCTTGGTCTGCTGAGAAAACTTAAGTTCAGCCCATAAAGGGAACAGTTTCACCCATCTTAAGAAAAAGGGGCAAAACCCCCATAAGGTTCTCCCCTCATTGCCTTTTATACAAAAACAGATGCTGATTTTTGCAAATCAAAGTTACACATAAACACAAAAAACCGATTTTATTTAAGCCTAGTTTACTTTCTGAAGTGCTGCTACCTTCTAGTGCCAATCTAGGTTGCCTCCAAACAAGAAAAATGACAAACTGTTTCAATCTATAGTTAGATAAAAGGCTCAAATGCATTTTAAAAGCTTAGTTTGTTACCTTGGAAACTCTGAAAATAGAAAATGCAGCCATGTTATTAATGTTTTTATTTGAAGTGAAGCATTTGAAAAATGCCTAATTGCCTGATACCACTGTTTCATTTGTTAGGTTCACTTCTGTATTGTGCCTTGAATTTACCTCTTTGAGTTAGATATCCTCCTTCAGGAGGTATTTTATAAGGGAAAGTGGGCAGGGAAGAACTGGATCCACCTACTTTGAATTAAAGACTAAGAATGCAGAGACTCTTGTGATGCTTAGAGAGAAATAGGAAGACAGAACTAGAGCAGTAACTAAGCAGGAAGAAGTGCAAAACATGGTAGTTAAGGCAGGTTCAAAGTCCCATCTGTTGTATGTGACTGTTATTGGAGGTCACAGGTACCTGGACTAAACCATTTAACCAAAACCTAAGAGAGCTGAAATACTTTGTTTTTGATGTCTTATTCTTTGCTGAATGCTTTCAGAGCAGTAGGAATGTTCCTAAGTTCTTTGCAAAACCTGACTTGGCAGTACTTGATAATAAATACTTTTGTAAAAACATATGTTACTGGCAAGGAGTATTTCAAGCTATTCTTACTATTTCTTATATCCTCTAATAAATGTCAGGGTGCATTGTGACATTCCCACAAAAAGAGGGGGGAGAAGCCCACCCTTGTGCACTCCTGCAGTATCAGCAGCTTTTGACAGGATGCGAGTGTTGCACTTGGAACAGTTGGTCCTGATCTGACAATGCTGCTGAGGTGTGTACCACTGAGCATCTTACTTGCATGTGCTTTTCTCTAGTGCTCCCCGAATCTGAATAGCTCTTCTCTCCTTGAAATTTCAGGAAGATGTTTGTTGGTGGCCTCAGTTGGGATACAAGCAAAAAAGACTTGAAAGATTACTTCACCAAATTTGGTGAGGTAACCGACTGTACGATAAAGATGGACCCTAACACAGGAAGATCCAGAGGCTTTGGATTTATTCTCTTTAAAGAACCTGGGAGTGTCGAAAAGGTGAATTTAAGCTCCATAGTTTAGATCCTTAACTTCTAGTGGAATCTTTTCAGCTTGAGTTAATCACACCAAACTGTCTTTTAGGTTCTGGAACAGAAAGAACACAGATTAGATGGACGACTAATTGATCCCAAGAAGGCCATGGCAATGAAAAAGGATCCAGTGAAGAAAATATTTGTTGGTGGACTAAACCCAGAAGCCACAGAAGAGAAAATCAGGGAATACTTTGGAGAGTTTGGAGAGGTGTGTAATGGTATCTTAGTAAAATCTGAAAGTACAGTCTATGGTTGCTGCTTAGTTTATTAATAATTTGCAAGTTTAGAAGTAAGTCAACTTCAGATATATCGAGCCTTCTGTAACATGCAGAAGTTTCCCATCTTGAGAGGAAAGGTGGCACTTACTGCATTAAGTGCTTCCATTGCTAGTTATATACCTTTGCTTTTAACTCAAAGCATTTTAGCTGATGTTAAAACAGTTTGAAGAGTTGTAAAATGGAAATCTCTGATTTGAAAGCCAATGTTAGCACAGGAAGGCTTGCCACTTCGATGTTGCATAATATGCATATGAGAGAAAACTTAAAATTTTGTTGTCCCAATTTCTGTGTGTTTTAACTGCTCATCTAAAACATGAGTCTGAAAATAGTATTTCATGTTTTCAGATTGAGGCAATTGAACTGCCAATGGATCCAAAGACCAACAAAAGGAGGGGATTTGTGTTCATCACTTTCAAGGAAGAGGATCCAGTGAAGAAGGTTTTGGAGAAGAAATTCCATAACGTCAGTGGAAGCAAGGTAGAAACTCTGACTTATATCTTTGTCCTCCACATCTATAACCTGAAAAGGTTTTTGTTAGACCTCTTGTGTCATAATACCAAATTTACAATAAGGACAGCTTGGAGTTAACCATAGTGGTGGTTTTGCCATAAGTTCTGTCACTGAGGCTACCAAGACTCTTTGACAGTACTTGTGGCTTTAATTGCTGTATTTTAGGGCCTTTTGTATGTAAAGTATCTAAATGCATTCATTAAATAGGTGTGGAGAAATTTGCTTTTGTAGCAGTGTAAGCCATTCCAACAGGGAGATTCCTATTTTCAACATAGAGCACTTGCATAAATTAAAGCCTTGCAGACAGGTAACCTTGTAAGCATCTGGCTGAAACTGGCTCTTTCTGCTGGGGGGCAGCTTCTGCTTCCTTCTCTCTGAAGGCCCTTCCTGCAGACCCCCTGCTACCAACACCTTGTAATGTAAATTCACTACAAGGATCCAGAGGGTGAATATACACTGATGGCAGCTTGTGCCTGATCAGCTGGTTATGGGAACTTCTGTGAGTGGTGTGAGACCAATTGACCCCTCATTTGAGGGAATAACTAATAAGAGAGGCTCATGTATCAGCAAATGAGAGACTGGAGGCAAATGATGTGTACTGGCTCGAGGTGTCCCTCTTCCCTTGCTGTGAGGCAATGCTGACCACATAACTTCAGAGCCCTATTGCCTTGGGTTGTACTGTCTGACCCTGACTTGAATTGCATTTGGTTTAAGAGTGCCTTGACACAATACAGAAAATATTTTAGCACACCTAATGTACTGGGAAAGTCACTGGTTAGCAGTAAAGTTTTTTTTTTTCAGGAGAGATGATTGCCTAAATGCCAAGAAAGCTGAGAAATTTCTGTATCATATCTATGACTTGTTCTTGTGTTGCAGCCATAGATAATAAAAAGTAGATTACTGTAAAGGTCCGGTGGTGAAGAACGCCAAGCCAGGCATGCTCAGGTGCTATTGCTCCTTTTGCAGCAGCAGTAGCTTTAATCTTGGACTGTGTGCAGATCAGGCAGTGGCTGACATCTTGAACTGCAGCATGGGAACCTGCCTTGGAATTGTCAGTTCTGGTTGGTTTTATCTGTTAGTATTCGATAAATGGTGATTTCAGGCATTGGTAGGGGTGTGCTACAGTCCATCCACATGCAGAGTGTGTAGGGTATACTATGGCCGCCAGGAAAACTCGTTCTGGTGCATTTCTGAGAACTTTGTTCATTCAGGGCAGGTCAGGTGAAGCAGTCTGATAGCAACAGCCTTGTCCTGGAGGTTGTGCGAGGTGAGAGGACTCCTGCAGGAGATGTGGCCTCAGCACCTCTTTGTGGGGAAATTGATGGTAGGGAATAGGCAGGATAAAATGCCCTGGAAGCAGTGGCCTCTTGGAAAGGCTGTTAGTGACTTACCTTTGCCCAGGTGGCACAATAAATCAGATGTCCCTAGATATGCATTAGTGCTGCTCACCTGACCAGGAGCACAGCATGTACACCTCCTTTGCCTCCAGAGGAACCTCTGGCTTCTCCAGGTGTTCAGGCTGGGCAATGCTGCTCTGAGACACTTAACATACTCTTCCTTGTGTTTTATTTGCAGTGTGAGATTAAGGTAGCACAGCCAAAAGAAGTGTACCAGCAGCAACAGTTCAGTAGTGGCGGAGGAAGAGGTAGCTATGGAGGACGAGGCAGAGGTGGAAGAGGAGGCGGTAAGTACCACACACACTACTTTAGTATGGACACATTCTAAATAAGTTGTGTGTACTAAAATGGGATTTTGTGGATGGTTTTCCCTTCTATAGCTCAAAGTCAAAATTGGAATCAAGGTTATGGCAATTACTGGAACCAGGGTTATGGGAATCAAGGATACGGCTATCAGCAAGGTTATGGTGGCTATGGAGGCTATGATTATTCAGGATATGGGTATTATGGATATGGACCAGGCTATGATTACAGTAAGTAAAGAGAACTGTATTGGGTATAAGCAAACGTAACTAATTAGCAGTTTAATGCATTTGTTCTCTTGTTCATAGGTCAAGGCAGTGCAAATTACGGGAAGACACCAAGACGTGGTGGTCATCAGAATAACTACAAGCCATATTGATCAAACTTATTCAGGTATGCAGTGGCATGGTCTCTTTTGGAAAATGACTGCATAGGTTTTGTATACAATGCTGTAGATGGATACTTCAGTTCTGTACCAAATTTAACTTTACAATAAATTTCTATGGCCTGTTAAATGTGCATCTTACTTGGAAAAGCTCCCTGGAAATGTTTTACATGTTTAATACTTACCAATAACTAGTTGTCTAGACAGTGTGGTGTGTAAATTTCAGCATTGCTGAAGATATTAATTAATGATTTTATTAATAGGTTAAACTGAAACTGATTTTGAGGGTCTGCTTAAAGCTGCAGCTCTGCATCTAGGGACTGCCTCTTGGAGTTAACTATGGACTCTGCATTACTCCAGTTGTACAGAATGAGATGCATCTTAGGGAACCAGTGTCACTTTCCACCTTTTTATTTTGTATTGTTTTTGTGTCATACATTTCCTGTAATGGAAGTGTTAATTTTACTGTACTTTTTGGTACCTTTTTGGAATCTAATGTATTGTAAGGTATTTTACATGTGTTCTGATTCACCATGACATGGATATTGAAGCTATCCTAGCTTTTGAAATAAAAAAGGCGTAATCTAGTGTCTTGTGCCATTCTTCAGCTCATATGTTAGTAAAATACCAGTATCCTGTTCCCAGAACTTAGTTCATGGCAGTACCTTGATAGATGAGGAGTTGTGCTTAAATGTTTTTATCTTGCAACTAGAAGGCTGTGTTGGTAGTTGTGCTCACTTGAAGTTAAGTGACAGCTAAGTCTGCTGTCACTTCTGCCTGGAGGTTGTGGAGGAGAGCTCAGGTGAGAAGCCCCAGCTGTGGTGGGACTGTGCTGGTGAGGTGGTGGCTCAAGCTCCAGGCACAGAGGCTCAGAGTAATTGTAGTTGTCTGCATTGGGCTCTTCTAGGAGGAGCCAGAGCTGTAGGTTCCAGATAGGGCTTGGGAGTCTGGACAGCACTGCAGGAGGGAGCCAAGAGGTGTGCAAGAAGCTGGCTGCACTTCTTCGTATTTCACTGTCTGGAGTCTGAGACTTGTCTACAAGTTGTTAATAGGATGCATGCACCTGCCTTGAAAGGCAGGTTGGACAGACATTAAATTACCAATGCAAAGTCTTTGAGTTTTGCAGTCTTTTTTGTATAACAGAAAAGGCTAAAAACTTCCACTGCAGTTGTGGGTGGAAAAAACATCTCTTTCTGTAGAGATGAATGACCAACTAGAAATACTGTCCTTTTTTGACTTTAGTGTTAGTTTACTGCTATTTTAAGGCAATAACTGTCATGTGATTTGCCTGTCTTGTTGCAGAATTTAAGTAGCAAGCTCCACTGCACAAAGTAAACTTCTAATCTTTGTTGCAGTGATCAATTCAATTGTTTTTTGTTCTTGTAACAAATTCTCTTTAAACAAGTAACACCCAGAAGTGGAATCAAACCAAGTAACTAAGACAAGAAACAAACACATGTTACTAGTGACCTTTTCAGTTTTTTTTTAACAAGGGATGCAGCTATTTCTGCATGGACTATAATCTGCTGCTCCCTGCTGGCTGTCCTTGAAAAGAAAAACTTGCTTGTAAATTTAGAAGTCTGTAAGATGCTTCTGGTTTTAAGTGGAAATCTTAAGTATTAAAAAAGAAAAAAAAATCAGATTTCAGATGTTGTAGTTGACAACTTTACAGCTGGACCATGTAACCCCCAGCCCAATTTACTTGCAAATAAAAGAACAGCAGATCACTGAAACAAATGAGTACAGTTTTAAAAAGTATTATTATTTCAAGACTTAATATCTAAATACTTTATTACATACTTCCACTGTTTTTTTTCTGTGAAATAAGGGGTAGCAGATTATTTTTCTAGCAAATGCTTGGCCCTCCAGTGGGAAAATTGCATGGTACCAGAACCATTGCCCTGCAGTCCTTCTGGCTAGTAGTGTCCTAGCAAGTGTTGTCAGCTGGTGTTATTGTGGTGGTTTTTGTAAGTAGGTGCTCAGGTAATGCTTCCTTAACAGGTGATGTGGCCTTAGGCAGAAACTAAGGATACTGGTAATTAAATGCAGAGCTGGCTTTTCCCTTTCTTCTTTGCATGAAAAGTTTGTGATACAATGAACTGCCTGGTGAAAGTAAAGGCTTCTACACAAGGTTGTTGCTTATGGCTGTAATCTACTCTTAATTTACTAATCCTGCTTGGATATTTGTTGAGGACAGGCTGTGTTTGTGAGAAGTGGTTTGGGAGCCATAACCCTCAGATGTCTGTCCCTCATATGTTTGATGTTAGGAATTTGGAACTGAAGTTTTTAACCTGGTGGCTGAGTGTTTGTTGAATATAATGCTACTTAGGGACCTTGTTTGGACACTGGCTGCTGAACCTGGTCAGAGGAGCCTGAGAAGGACTGGGTGTACTGGCACCTGGAATGGTGTTTGCATAGGTAGCTGAAGACCTAATAAAATTGGAACACCTATTGGCTGATCCTAATTTGAAAGTGTCATAACCTGAAAGTGAGTAAATTTAAAAATGTATATTGTAGTTGCCACTAGAAAGATCTTCCTTTATAATTAGTTTTAAGTATGCTGTTTTAAATAAAAAGCCAATTCCACACTGCCAGAGTTGAGCAAGCTCTTGTAAAATTTATTTCTTTTAGAGCTTTTACAAAAAACTACAGAAAAATCAAAGGTGACTTATCTGGTCTAAGACATGCTAGGATGGAGATTAAATGTGCATTATTATAGTAGAATAATGTTTCTTAGTAGTAGATCTTAACATTGTTTAAAACCTATGGAAAGAAAATAATATTATGTTTTTTTGTGAAAGTATCATTAAAAGAAATTACTTCATTGCCTCATTTTTCGCTTACATTATATGTAAGTGTCTTACTAGTACTGTACTTAGTAAGAGGCTTTTTGCATTCTTGGTTTCCTGTAGAAATAAAGACTTCTTGCTTAGTTTAGATTACTGACAACCACATTAAGTCATTAGGCCTCTAATTTACACTGGCACTGTTAAGTAATGGTTCTGTTCCTAAGAATAAGTAGTATAAACAGCTGTATGTCTTTCCATTAACTTGCTAAATAAAATATTAACACATTTTTCTTGTGCCTGCTATACTAATATTACACTGAACTAAAAACACATTTCTTCTTAGCTCAGGGCCATAGCACTGTGAATCTCATGGTGATTGAGGTCACCAATGATAACACTGCTCACAATGATCCCATTAAGTGCATTCCTGCCCAGCTATCCAGAGTTCTACACACATGGTTATCTTTTAGTCAGAGTAGTTTTAAGAAAGTACACCAAAGGGTGTTATTATCAAGGTGTTGCCTGTAAGCGTGCAATAAACTGAGTTGCAGCTAAATATTCTCTTGGCAACCTATTGAGGGCCCTCAATGGTTAAAAAGGCTTTGAAGACTTAAGGACTGATCTTATTCTGATACCCACAAACTTTTGAGTTTAGGGGTGAATTGATCCTCACGGGTAAGATACCAGCTGTGAACCTGAAGTGACACTTAAGGAAAGTACCTGCTGAGGAGTGGCTACGCAGCTAGACCAGCTTCTGGCTGGAGCCTGAGGCACTGGGCAGCAAGCAGAAAAAAGCTCTGTGTTTGTGTGGATGTGCAGCCATTTCTATGCTCTGGAGGCAATAATGTCTGGGACATGTTGGCCCTCGCTTACAAACAAGTGATGCACTCGGTTGTGTTGGAGTGTCAGATTGATGGAAGGTAGTTGTGAATGCTGGATGTACACAAGTGTGGTCCATGCTTGGAGATTCCCAGAAGTTCCCGCTAACTTTGAGTAAAAGCATCTCTGAGGAAGCTTTATTCTGCCAGTGCCTGTGAAATTATTTTTCACAATCTTGACTTTTAAATATAGGTGACTATATTTAAATATAGTCTGGTGATGGTAGGTAAATACCTGCTCAGGTAGAACAAATAGGTGTTTTCTATTGGTTCATATATTCTTTTTCCATATCTGGAGAGAGAATAAGCAACAACTTAGAAAAATCATGACCGTGACATTTTTGTACACTAACTTAATGCTAAGTGTGTAGAAGTTGTATAAAAAGCCAAGTGGCAAAAGCATATAGATTATGGTTTTCAGGAACATGGACATATTTTACAAGTTGTGCTTGTTCAGATAAAGTAAACACTCACACCTCAGCCAGAGAAAAGCTATTTTAAAAGGCACATGCATCTGTGGATGAAGTAGTTTTGTTAAGAGAACTTCAGCATAGAGTAATTGAGAAAGGAAGGCTGTGTGCTCAGCATTTACCATCTTGGCTCCATTTTAGCACATCTGAAAAACAGGCTCAGTAGCTCAGGCAGAGTCTTTGATGCAATTCAGAAACTGCCCTCTATTTTTGAGGGTTTTGATAATTTTTTACCTGTTAGTATTTTGTCAATTGTCTCCACAACAAATTTTGCATCCTCCATACTAAAACACAGTGGGGGCTTGAATTTCAGCACGTTTCTTCCTGGCCCATCTGTACTCAGTAGAATATAGTTTTCCTTAAGTCTGGAAAGAACAATAACAAAGAATTATGTTTACCTCTGCATGTAGTTCAGAAAAACTTCCAAGCATCAGCCTGCATCAGTGCCTTTCTACGCTGGTTTCAGTGTGACCAGTTGGTTGTATTTTAGCAACTCCTGAATGGCAAGGGTAGTCTGTAATTGTGTGCTTGCCTCCCACATTGAGAACTCTGTGAGTGTCCCATGTACCTTGTTATTAAATCTTCTGCTTCTGCTGTGGCTGGAGTCCTTTCTGCTTGGTCCTTGATCAAGTCCACTCCAATGAATAAGCCACAACCTCTGTAAAAGAAATAAAAACAGTTAGTCTGTGTCAGAGGAAGGAACTATGTGTGATCTAAAAAGCAGGTTTTTTTTAAGATTAGACCTTTTCTGCATGAGAATTACCTGATGTTTGGCTACTGCTAGAAAACGTTTTGCTGTATTGAAGAAATGGTACAGACTTCTGTCTGCTCACACTGGCAGCACAGGATCTTACGCATGTTTTCATCTAGCTCATCACTTCTGTACCTTGTGCACTTGAACTTTAAATTCAACAAGAAAGTGAATTCTTTTAGCAGCTAATAAATTGATAAAACAGTACTGGCTCAGAGTGGCAAAGTATATGAGACTTCTAATAAGCTTAGGTTTGTTTTACTTTAATGTACAGCAGCCTGTTTATTTTTGCTGAAAACAAAATTTAATTAATTTCCCAAAATAGTATCTGTTGGATTGAGTTGTTGGACTGGCTGAACCAAACTAAAAGCAGCTAAAAATGTAAATAAGGCACTGATACCTGACATCACCAATGATGGGATGCTTGATTTGCTGCTCCTTGAGTATCTTCATCAAGAAGTTGCCTACCTCTGTGGCATGAGCCTGAAGGTGCTCCTTCTCAATTACATCTAACACAGCTAGTCCAATGGCACATGAAACAGGGTTCCCACCAAACTGAGCCCAGGAAAGGAACACACAGAGCCATGGAAAGGGAAGAAAGATGCAGTCATGTCACTGAAAGTGTAGCCTCAGTGATACAAGGAGCATACTACAATTTCTGTCAGATGGAGCCACTACATAGAGAATCACAGACTTGAAACATAGAAATAGTACAGTAACAGTTCCTCTTTAGTTACTGCATGGTAAATACTAACAAAACACAGCATGAATATCTGTTTTTAATCCTTAGGCTCTTTTACAGAAGTGGATAACTGTTTACTTACTGTATTAAAATACTCTACTCCTGTGGCTGCAAACGCTTCTGCAATTTCTTTTGTTGTTGCTACACAAGCAAGTGGGTGCCCATTTCCTATTGGCTTCCCCATAGTGACAATATCAGGTATAAAATCTTCTCCCTGAAGCTGGAATGCCCAAAAGTGCTTGCCAACCCTGCCAAAGCCAACTTGAATTTCATCAGCAATAAATACACCTCCTGCCTTGCGCACGTGCCTGTAACATAACAGATTTGGTTGTCTCTTAAAAGGAAAGAGAACAGCATTTACCATTCAGGAACATGCAGAAAGTGTTGCTTTGCAAACTCTGAGGAAAGAAACATGTACAAGGCCTGTATTCTATACTGTGTGTTCATAAGCAGGTCTGTGCCATATATGGAGTTCACATTCTAACATGAAGGCTTGGGTAATTTCCTGCCTATAAAGCTGTATGCTACAGCAGGCAGAGAAATTACCTTTACATATTTTTCAAATATGTAAAGTTAAGATAATGAATAACCACTTACTCTGCAACCTTCTGAAAATAGCCTGCTGGGGGAATGATTTGACCACCCACACTTGGTAGAGATTCAACAAAAAACGCAGCAATCTGAAACATAGCATACAATGTTCAAACACAACACTGAAAGTTGTGGAGCAAGCTCTTTGTCCTTAGATGGTTTTTGCATTATTAATGTGATCTTTTCTTTTTGACAAGTCCATACCACTTAGCCTAGTAACTCTGAATTGCACTGACAGGCACCTTCATTTCTAAGACAAGACAAATAGTTAAGGAAATAATGTTTTACCTTTCTGCCTTTCTGATGTGCATGCTTAATAATATTTTTTACTTCATCAGCATAGGCTGTTACTGGATCTTCATGGTCTTCTCTGTAAAGACCTCTGTATGTGTCTGGAACAGGAGCCTAGACAAAGGACAGTATCCTATATCATAACAACAACTTGACTCAGTTGACAAGTAATTGGCAGGTATAGGCTGAAGTACATACCACGTGGACCCATTCCTTTTGTCCTTCTAGATGTCTGAATTTGTATGGGCTTATGTCAATCAAAGATGTCAGGTGTCCATGGTAAGCACTTAAAAAACAATTGGCAGAACTAAACAGTAATTTTCTCAATATCAAGAGTTCTTCAGTATTAGCATTCCAAATAGTAAAGAGTAGCCAGCTGCTATCACCTGGTAGGAGATTCAGTAACTTAAGCGAAGAACAGCTCTGCGATTTCTTTTCTGTCAGTAAGCTTAGACCTATCTGGATTTTTTTAATATAAGAGAGGGGGACGGGATCTGTCACTGGTTTGCCTGCACCAGTGACTGGAATCACAGCAGGGAACACCTGAGCAGTATCATGAGATTGCAGAACAACCAGAAGGGCATATTTCTGAATATCTCCTGACAGTGGAGTTTCCAGCAACTGTGGGCATCCTGTTCTAGTATTCTACCCCCTTCATGGCTAAAGACATTTTTTTCTATGTCTCATCAAAATTCATCATGTTTGAACTTCTAACTGAGGTCTCTGGCTCCCATTTTTTCTGTTCCTTCCCATGAGATGGTTGTAGTTGCAGTGAGATCTGTCTGGCTGTCTCTTGCAGCTGAACAAACCCAGTACCTCTCAATGCTGTGGCTCCCTTCCCATTGAGGCAGGCCACTGCTGGCCTCCTTCCAGTGTGTCAACAGCTGTGATATGCTGGAGAGCCCAACCGCAGCTCTTGGGGCTGGGCTGGCAAATACTGAACAGAGTTAAAAAACTCAGCTTCCTAGTTACAGTCTTTCTACTACAGGAGGATTTCAGAAATGCTCTGACTGTGGGCCAGAACTGCGCCTTGCACCCCCAAATTGTCAGTGTATACTCACTGGTCTAAAACGATAACGTCCTCATGTTTTGTGTACTGCCGTGCCAATCTCAGGGCAAGATCGTTGGCTTCAGATCTACAGCAGAAAAATTCAGTAATTGTTTCATTGTGGATGTCTTGAGTTTTGAAATCTCATGCCCCTTGCACTGCTCTTTGTGTCTGCAGAGAACAGACAGAACTTGATGCGTGTTATGCACAAATCCCTTGTAATCAGCACTCGCTAGGTAGGACTGTTCACCAGGACAGAATCCATTTTAAAAAAGCCAGAATATGGGAACTACTTCAGAAACAATTTGGCTTTTTTTTGTCTTCCAGATGAAGCTTGCTTAGGAATATGGCCCATCCACCCCCCCCCACCCCCCCAAGCAGAAGCAGTACGTTGGTACATTTGATTTTGAGAAAAATTCTCAAGTCAGAACACAATACAGACAAGAAATTAATACAGTAAATAATGACATTCCTGTTTCGTAGTCCAAGATCTTTCAAACAGAATGAAAACCTTCTTAAATAAAGCACTAGTTTAGTTCCCAGGTAGAGAGACTGCAGAACCAAACCCATATTTTTGTCAGTATCTAGTCATCCACACCAGACTGAAATTGGCGGTTGGTAAGAAAGTGCGTACTTGTCTATATATACCTAGTAAAGCGCCAGTGTTAATTCTAATGTACCCAACTTACCCAGAATTCAAAAAATAGAAGATGCATAATTTCTCAGGTAGTGTTTTTGAAAGTCTCTCTGCATAATCAACCAAGTTGTCATGAAGGTAACGAGAATTTGTATTTAACAGTTGATTCTGTTCATGGGCTGCCTTTATTATATCAGGGTGACAGTGTCCAACTGCAAGAGAATGTGAAGAGTGGTTTGAGAGTTCTTGGTATTACTCATGGTGTTCATTCACATGCCAGCTTAACACTTACATTTCTCTAATAGAACAGAGATATTTGCAGTAGGGCCTTAATAATAGTACTCCATGTAAAAATACTTTTTTTGCTCCTCAGAAAGTTTGAAGTTGCCTCCTACTGTATTTAAGAGTTTGTAGTTAGAACTGGCAATTGATATGCCAGAACAAATAGTGTCTGATTTAATGCTTGGATTTAGGCATTTACATAGTTCATAGTTTGGGAAGGTGCAGGTAGGATTTACTGTCAGAGAATTACTAGCCCTGGTAAGGGTTATGGTAAAGAGATTTGAAATCCTGTAAGAAAGCAGCAGTTACTTACTCATACACTGAGCACCACACCTACACTTAACATAACTTTCACAAAAACAACAAAATGTCATTTGTTAATTTTACAGTGAGGCACTTTACTTGAGTTTCCATGGGAAAAAAAAATTCTGTATGTTTTAAACACATTTCTAGGAAGATGGGACAGGAAGCAAGCCTGGAAAGCACAGTCACACAAAAATTCAAACTGTAATTCCCCAAACTACGGGCTCAAGAAAGTTTCCTTCCACTTTTCCAATTAAACAGCCCCTCCCCCAGTACAGTGCACCCATAGTAAAAGTACCGATTGTTCTTTGTTCTGCTTAGAAAAACAGAGCATCAAATAACATAAAATACCATTACTTTAGCTTACCATGAGCAACATTGTTTATGCAGTCAAGGTACTGTGTCCCATTCTCATCATACATATACTGGCCTTTTGCCTTAACGATCTTCACAGGATCTTTAGAAAAAAACAGCTTGCAAGAAGAGCTGTGACAAGCATCAGAAAGTAAATCCTAGTGAGTTTAGTTTATCCTGCTGGTAAAAAAACATTTCTCCTGTTTGCTGACACAATCATCCTGCTTTTGGCCCCTAAACTAAAGCCTTGTACTCAAATTTTCTTAAATTCACAGGGAAAAAAGCACAGTCCAAACCTGAAAAATCCTACCCTAGGATCCAGCCACAGCAGTAGGACTTGCCTCTATAGTTTCATCCATCTTAACTGCAATTCTTTACTGTCTGTGCTGTCTGCCTTTCCTGTTCTTCAGTGTCTCTTACCTTGTACTATGTCCTTTTTATTGTTCTTATTTTCTTGCTGTTCCTCCCAATGTCCTGATTTTCCAGATAGTTTGCTGCTGGTGATTGTTACAGCTTCACCAGCCATAGATAAAATTTTATAAGGCTCGGTGTACTTCAGTGCATTTGTTTTGTTTCACTTTTTAAATGAATTGCCAAACAAGTAAAGTGGAAACACACCTGCCTAAGTAGGAGTTGCAGAGATTTGACTCTGAAGGGCAACACCAAACTTCCATACTTCATTTAGTAAAAGATGGTTTATACAGAAAAAGTTTGACGATAAATACAAAGTCATTGTCAAACAGATGACAAAGGACAATGGTGAAGTGAGGAAGTGCTTCGTTATCCCTCCCCAGCAGGAATCATAATACTTTCTGTGTGAGTTGGCAAAACAGTTGGGGGTTTTTGTAAGTTTCTCCTAATGGTTCAAAAGACGCTAAGAAAGTGCTTGCAGAAGTTGGGTCTTTGTTGCAGGGCAAATCAGTGAGAAAAAGAATAAATATCCACGGTAGTATTTTTCAGGTGTGTGTAACTGGCATAATTCTAGTTTCAGCATTTACTTTCAGCCCAACTTTTTTATTTATGAAACACACAAAAGTAGTCTTGGATTTGAATAGATTTGATATAATGTTCCCACAGTTAAATAAAAGAGTTCTTGGTGATAGTCTACAGAATTAAGAGGTTTTTAGGTTGGTTGAAACACCACAGGTAATGGGAAATTTGGAACCGAGTCTTGTCCCTCGTTCTGTCAAAGAGGGCGGACGTTTGTTGTTAATTCCATCACGATTTTGCTATAGTTAGTTTCCTGCAAGACGGGCTTGATGAGCCAGAACCTCGCGTGGCCCAGCAGAGCTTCCAGCCCCAGCCGTGCCTCTGCTGGGCTCACAGAAAACGCTTTCTAAGCAGTTTAGACAGTAAACAGCCGCGCTCGGTATCATACGGGTTTTATAGTGCAGTTTCCTAATCCCCTTCCTTAAGAAAGGCTAATTCCTGTTAATTACAGCAGTGCACCGCGCTGTGCTGTCGCTGGTTTCAGCCCGTGCGCGATGGCGCTGCCGTCGGGCGGGGGCCGCGGGCTCGGCCCC
>JAHLSL010000025.1:7700133-7850209 GCA_025920805.1 Petroica traversi | reverse complement strand
TCGCCCGGGGACCGGCGGGGCGGCGCCTCCCTCTCGGGCAGGAGTGCACACAAATGGGGAGAGGTGCCGCCCTGCGGGGCTGCTGGCAGCTCACCCTTAAACCAGACACCCCCGGGCTTTACACCGTTCGGGTGCACCCAGCCCCGCATCCTACTCACCTCGGAGGTGGGAACGGGCTCTTCAGGATCATTAGTACAGCTTAGCATTCTTCTTTTGAAATACACATCAAAGAATTTTCTTTTACGGTTGTAAAGAATTTGAGGGGCTAGCCTATGTGGTAGAACTAAAATAATTCTTCAACACGTACTTCATTGTTTAAGCAGAAGTAAACCTATCCTTTTATATGTTGTGCCCCTGTGTTTGGTTGGTGGCAGAGAGGTAGACACCTGACTGACTCCTTCAGAGCCAATCCTAAAAGACGCAATAGTTAGGATTAAAAGAGGAAATGCTGTCAATCAGATTAGAATGATCTTCCTTCCATTCCTGTTTGTCTGGAATTACCTAAAGAAAAATAGGAAGAAAAAGAACCAGAAAGGAGGCTCTATGATGGATTGAGTTCTCCTACTGCAGGTGTTTTATCCCATAACCAATCAACTTGTCTAGCTTGATTCTAGAAAATGCCACTTTTTTCCCTTCCAAATACACATCCACATTCTTTTGGTTTCAATGGACAAACAGCTCTTAAAACTCTAGAAAAACAGAACAGATCATTTTAAAACTGGATTTGGCAGACTTTGCTGACTAGATACAGCCACCAATAATTATCTCTAGTTGCAATTACTTGATAAACACAGGAGCAGTTTAAATTTTGTGCAATATGGAGAATGCAAAACCAAATTGCTGTGTACTTAAAGTTAGATTGAACTTAGTCTAACTCCATTGTTTCATAAAGGTGAAGTTTTAAGTAACAAAAGACAGTGGAGAAAAAGTTAATAATGGCCGTTAATCTTTATTTGAACTCTTGTCTGGTTAAGATATTTACTAGCTATTTATAATAACAACCTGAACATTTACAGTTTGGAAAGTTTACTCTTGGTTACAAATGCAGAGTTCATTATACATATTCACACAATTGTAAAAGTAATCTGTACAGAGAGACCATTTTTTAAAACCTAGTCTTTGCTTTTATTAAAAAAAGCACAAGAAAAGAATATTTTTTTAGGTCTCAAATTCATGTATTGTCCATTACAGCTTTAAACTAGAAATACATGATTCAGTACTAATTAATACCATTTTAACATGTTAAAACAATGGATAAGAAATACTGTTATTAATGCCTTCATTTTTAAAGTAGTTGTTTCCCAAAGAAGAGTAAATAAAATGCTTTTCGTGGCACATACATGATGAAAAATCATAAAGAGTTTGCAAACAGAGATGTTAAGTACATTTTCTGTGATTTTAATATTCATATATTTCTTTTCAAAGGTGATACATTTTACAGAGATTTAGCCAGCTTTGTATAAAATACCATGTAGATACATTCAAAACTCATTTTTGGCAAACTGCAAACACACAAACAGCACTTTCTCCTCTGAACAGCCTCCCTGGAGTGACGCAACCACTCACATAAATAAGGGGCACTTGCATAACATGGTAGAGGATTAAGCTCTATCGGCATCATTTCAGAACAAATATGGACAGATAAGGCACGTCTTGCATGTATTTTTTTAAACTGCCTACAAATAAGTACAATTTTCCGTTAGATTTGAAATACCAGCAGGTATAGTTTCTCAAATGCTAATGTATGTGCCAGTTTCGTATCATTTCTATGTCCAAAGTCATGTAATACAACAAAGCAGGGGCCTTTCAGTTTTGTCTGTAGTATTTGTACTGAACATTCTTCAGATTCAGTAATTCTGATTGTTTTTAAGATAGCAGAAAAAGAAACCCAAATTGAAACATAAAAAGCTGTTATGAAATTGTTTATAAATCTGCACTCTATGAAACAAACCAGCAAACACAACAGGCTCCAGCTCTCAGTTGCACTGATGGCAACTTATGACATTTCCTGCTAAATTAATAAATTCAGTGGATATCATGGGTGCTTTTGCTTTGCAAAGCCAGATCCTAATTTTTTAATGTAATTGCAGAAATGCAAGTTTGATGAGCACTCACCTGCGCTTAATAAATTCATGTAAAATGAGCTTTTCAAATAGTGTTTAACACTATAACAAAAAGCAGCAGATGGTATCAGTGTCATTTACAGATACTTGGGTTTCTGTTCATTAATACCTTTATTATATAAGAAACAACACAAGTGAGCTGATACAGAAGTGAGCTGACTGTTCCATTAAATCACACTTGAAGGCAACTTGTACCAGAATTTAACAAAAAAAAGAATTAATTGTTTGTCCTAAGACATAGGAAACCCACGAATGTTACTAATATATTTCTTACTCTACACTCTTGTCAATAATTCAGTTTCTTCTGCATGGAAAACTCATGTTTGCCAGCCTTCCTGTGGTTTCTCCCAGGCTATTACAGCAGAATACAATAATATAATCTATTAAGTCCTTCCTCCATTAATTTCTAAGTGACAGATTAGCTGCAGCTTACCCAACAGTCTCACATCCCTTGTGCCATCTAAGGGGACACCAGCACATGGCAAAGTTGCAGTAGTTCACCTAGGGATGTGAAAATAGTAAAACTAATTTTTAGCTTACAAATATAAATGATCACCAGGGAAAATAAAGTTTAGGAAATGGATTTTTTACTCACTGGTTTGCATCAGTTACAATAGATTCCCCCAAGTGGAGCTGTGGAGTATTTCAAGCTGAACTAATTATGGCCAGTTCCAGTGCAGTGCCAGGGACACAGTTAAAAGGCAAGTGACTCCAGTAAATGACACTGAGACTGGACTAACTAGAGTGACCAGATATTTCTCTCTGCCCCCTCCTGTTTGTTAAAAAAAAAGAAAAGAGAAAAACTATTGCAAAAGAATTGAGAAATATGCTTATATAAACACTGTCCTGTAAAGTTGCCAGGTTCAGTGTGTGCCATAGTGATTGCCTTGGCAAGTTAAGGTGTCACAAGCTTCGTAAAATTATTTATGTATTTTACTTCTCACTTGAAAATCTGGCTAAACCCCTCCAAGGCTGGCTGTGCTGCTCAGCATGTCAGCCTGTACTGAACAGGTAAAAACCAGGAGTTTCAAAATAAACAAAGCAATACTGAGGTTCTTTCTGCTCCTGGACACTGCTGAGGACACTCCTTTGCTAGAGCACATTGGACCCAAACTCACTGATCTGAATTCAGCCACATACCTGCACTGTTTGTTCAGGATGAGTGGTTTGGGGGGCATTTAAATTTTTGTATTTTTATCATTTGTTGTTATTAATATTTTGCATATCTGAAAAATAAACCTGTTGCCTATAAAGGAAGTAATTCAGAGCTTCCATACACAAAATTTTAAAAATAGAAATGTGTCAGGAAGCCTACTATAGGTAGATTTTATTTGTGTAACACTGTAAATTTTCTGGGCAACAGTGGGACTCAAAAAACATGAGAATACAATGGTATTTCCCAAGAAAAAAATACCAGATTTGGAAAAAAAAAAATAAAGCTTCTATTGGTACACTCCTGGTTTTACAAATATCTATTCAAACCATAGTGTTCCACAAAAGTTATGTGTGCTGTAAATTTAGAGACGCTGTCAGAGCATAAAATTTACGTAAAATTTGCTTATTTTTAAAAAGAAGTCTCCTCTAGAGGGCAGCATTGGAGCAGCATTCACTGACCAGGGAACACCTTTATAATGCACATTACATTAACAGGCAAGGGAGTCAGTTATTTACCATGATGATAAAGCTGGAAACTTTTTGGCATCTTAATGGTTTAATTAATTTCTATTATTTATTTTACTCAATTGTGCATTACAACGTGTGAGTTCTTACATTCTTGCCCAAGAGCCTGCTGAGTGAAAAACTGTATTTATAAAACTTTACCCTGGGTAGAGGTTATATAACAATCTTAAAACCACAGGTGTTGTTTTCCATGGATTAGTTTGCATCATTGCATAGGATGTCTTAAACTGCCGAAACCTCCCACATGCTTTGCTGGTTTGCTTAAGGATTTCAAATGCTGAATTTATGAAATTACAGAAGACAAAAATTCATCTAAATATTTTATCTATTGGTTTCCTAAAAAGAAAACACATCAGGAAGTCGCTTACCATTAAGAGAAACATTCTTATTTTTAAATACACAGGAGAAAAATCCATACAGAAATAAATTCATCACCATTATATATACAGGCAGTGTCAGAAGCAGTGCATTCAGGAGAGGCGAGTCCCCATGGGAATAAGACAAAGCACGTGGCAATATCTTGATGGTGATTTTTTAAAACTAAAATATTGATGACTTGACACTTGGAAACAGTTTCAGCTTGGGGTGAGATCAGGATTTCTCTGCCACCTGTTTCATAATCCTGAGAAATATTCCTGAGCTCACTGGCCAAGCCATGATTGAGCTGCAAAACTCTTAATTAATCTCATTTATCCCCATCAGAAGAGGCCAAATCATCGGGTCCTCACTCTGGCAAGGTTCCTCTCAAGCTGCCAGCACTGTGGAGTTAAACTCACAGGGTTTTTTTGCCTTATTCCCTTCTTCCTCAAACCCATCCTCCCCAGAAGCTTTAGGGAGTGCTCCCCAACTCACAGCTGGGTGCAGCATCACTCTCCTGGAGCAGCAGCGCTGACACAACCACAGCCAGCACAGCTCCAGCCTCAGTCACGGAATGCACTTGCTGTGTCTCGTGGCAAGGCAGCCCTGCCTGCAGAGCTTTGTGGCTGAAAAACCTTTTAGGCGTCTCAAGTTATTCTTGTGCCCTTACAATTCAGTTTGGGACCTTTGCTTCCAAAACTGATTGATGTTAAGAGAGAGGATGTTGGTAGTGACTGAAGGATGGTCATTAGCTACAGTTTAAAATTGAAAAAGCCTTTAAAAAAGCTGTGTGTCCTCTGCTCTAGGGCAGCAGCAGACATGGCTAGCTTAACCTCATGGAAATCACTGCATTCACAGGCAGTTAAATTAGAGGAAGGAATTTTGTTTTGTCAACTAAAAACCAAAAATATATTTGTCTGAGTTTCAGGTTCCCCCAGTATCAGTAACTTCACTGTGTTACCCAGAATGTCTATTGATGAATCCATGAAGTTACAGCAAATACTTTAGTGATCAAAAAAAATCAGTGGCTCAGTCTCAGACCAACTCACATTTTATAAGCATTAGCAGCCTCCCTGTCAATCATCTTCATTGCTGCTGACACATAATGGTATAATTCAGCTGCATTTTGGAATTGCTGCAAAACAGTCGCAGATTCTTTCAAACCAGAGGGGAAAACAAAAGAGAGGTTTCCTGGGGGAAAAACGCCCTAAGCTTTGTGGAAGGCTGAGATCATGACTGAGTTTTGAGCAAGACTGCCAGTACTACCTAAAAGTAAAATTTGTTTTCATGAGCTATTTGCAAAGTCAAAGTATTCAGAAAGATCCACATAAACATTTTCATATGGAAGGAGAAAATAATCAACTGATCTGGCATGAATTTGCAGAACAAAGCACATCTTTTTAACTCATTGCAGTAAGATCATGATTGTTCTGTATTTAATGACTACTCTTCTAAATATGAGTGTGTGCAAGGCACATGGAAGTCTAAACAGATTTCCTCTTAGACTCTGTGTCATCAGAACAAAACCCAACAGTTTCTCTAATAAAGTCTGTTGATCTGAATAATATGATTGATAATCACAGGCTTGGAACAGTCTTTAAAGGTCATCTAGATCCAACTCTGCCGTGGGCTGGGAACCAGGTACACTGTGTTCAGAATCCAAAGGCCAAATGCACCAATCTCAGCTGAGCACCAGGAAGGACTGCAGGTGCCAGTGCCAGTCCTGCTGGGGGATCCATTCCCTGCTCTGCCTCTGGGAGCTCAGCTCTCCGCAGGTCTCTGCTCCTTTGGTGAGGAGGGATTGTCGAGTAGATGTGCCACCCCCAGGCCTTGGAGACCTTCTGGTTAGTTCCTCATAGCCAGAGTGGCCAACAGCATGCAGCAGGATCCATACCTGCCAGCATTCCTGATGGGAGCAGCAGCAGGAGTCCAGAGAAGCCACTGCACGTGAGCAGTGAGTCCAATGTCCTGAACATTCCTGACTGGCTGCAGGTGCATAGGTGATCTTTGTACATGCAGAACCAAGAGCCTTTGCCTGGGAATTTCCAAAGAGGATCACCAAAAGGTTTGGTAGCTGAGCTGCAGCACTGGTGGGGGTGGATACAGCTGCACTCCTTTGCTAGGGTGGTAATTCCAGCCTTCCTCCATTACAAAAAATGTCTCGGGTGCTGTGGCAGCAGAGGCTCTGTGCTGGGAGGGGGACGGTGGCCTTGCAGAGTGGTGAGAGGGTAAAGCACTATTCTGGTATTCTGTATCAATGTTTTGCAGGCCTGGCAGTGGTCACAGTTGATGCCTACAAGCACTGGATATTCCACAAGTTGAAGACGGAATACTGACTTGTTTACCTGAAGATAATAGGACTTCGGGGTATTTCCTCAGAGAAAATATAAATTTTAATATAATTTCATAAGCTTTGGAGGTTAGCTTGTCTTGTAGCTTCAGTGATATCAAACTTCTTCAAGTAGGAGCTAGATAGAAAGCTGTTTAGTTTTTGCCAGCGTATGTAAAACAAGACTTTTCTATCTGCATTGTAGATTGTTTGTGGACACTTCCAGATTCTTGTGCTTTCTGCAGTCATTCTGGGGACTGAACTCTCATTGATATTGAAAGAAGTTCCATGAACACGACCTGTGCAGGAATTTGAGTGTAGAAGCCCACAGCGTGATTTGGAATAGTGAACTGCTATTAGTTTGGAAATGACTGGGGGAGAAGGGAAGAGCAACTGTACATTAAGGGAACAATTACAGATCTTCCTGGTGACATCAATGAGAGATTTGCCTTCAACCTTTCACAGATTTTTTTTAGCTTTAATTCGGGATATTAAAGGGGTTTTTCAAAAGCACTAAAGGCCAGTGGAAGCTTGTTAGCTGCTCCTTATGCCTTTAAAAACCCCTACACCAAAAGCGATAGCTGAGAACATGAAATGGAAGTAAATAAAATGCATTTTCATTGCTGTTTTGAGTTACATAATTGTTGTTTCTTGATTTGTTAGTTGATCTGAATTTAACATGGATTTAATCTGTATGGTGACCAAGGAAACGGTGAGTAGCTGGTAGAGATGCCAAGAACAGCCACAAAGCCAGTGATGTGTAGGTGCAGCCCCTGAGCAGCCAACGACAGGTAATAAATCCACTGCCTACAGCCCTGAGCTGTCACCTCTCCCAAGCTTGGTGGCCATTTCAGCATTGACCAGCACAGAGCACAGGCTCACCCTGACTCTGGGGAAAAGCTCAAGGACACCTTGAGCCTGGTCACAGATGAGAACTCCCAGACACCAGACATCACCCTGCCCATGTGGAGCACAAAGCACATTCCCACTGTTCTTGAGTATCGGAGCAAGACCTCCAGCACTAGGTCAGCTTGCACAGGCCAGGTTGCACCTGGATGTCACACCCCTCTCTCAAGCCCTCTCTGGCAGTAGCTGCAGTAAGAGTGGCAGTGGAGCAAGAATCTTAACAGAGGTTTTAGATCTACTCAGTGCACCAAAAATACTTCCCTTCTGTATTCCCAAGATCAGGGCCACAAAGAGCCATAACACCATGTCTGCTATTATGGTCAGGCTCTTATTTCACCTAAGACTCCTACACAGAACCCAGCAACTCGTATTTCCTAAGTATTTCCTCCAGACATGATCTGTGAAATCAAAAAGGTGATGGCCATTATATCACTGGTCTGGTTAGGATTAACTTGTTTTACAAATAAAAATCCATAGCTTACTTTTTTGAGTTTGTGTAGCTTCAGCTTCTACCCATTGGATGAATATTTGCATATCTTTCTTTGCTCAGTTTAAAAACTAGTTAATACAAAGTATCTCCTCCCCGAAAAGGAATCTGGTTGCCTCTTGATCTTCACTGTAAGCTGAACACTCAGCTGTAAGCCATCTTCTTCCTCTGAAATATTTTTTATGGCTCTCTGCTGCACAATTGCTGTTTTTTCAACATCTTAAAAAATGTGAACTGTGGAATAGTTTGCAATTTTTAATTGATCCCACAGTGGCATATGCAGATATCAAAATAATAATGATTTTATTCATTGCCCTGCTCTACATTGATGTGCCTGAGATAGTTTACTAACAAAAGAGATTAAAAAGGTGAAGAGAAATAAGACAAGAGGAGAGTGCAGAGTTAATTTACAATTAAAGCTATGTAAACCAAGAAAAAATAAAAAGCAAATGAACCCCACAAACCAAGACAATTAAATACTCCAAACTCCCAATTTCTGGGAACCACAAGAACAACATTATATGCTCTGTTGTTTAAGAAGGGACTTAAGCAGAGCCTTCTCTGTCCTGCACCTCCCTGCACTAGAAGTATTGCCAGGTTTTTCTGTTTTGAAACTCTGCAGTGGAGGCTTCCTGGGGAATTTGTGTTCCACAGGAACCAAATGCTCACACATCTTCAGGCACAGACCCCAGAAGAGACCCAGAAGTGCTTCCTCTTGAGGAAAAAAACTTCTCCTGATTGTAGAGGAAATAACCACAGGCAGTTGAGGTTTTTCTCTTTAGCCCCAGAGTTGCTGTTCCCATCACAGGCACAGCAGGTAGCGATGGATGGAGCTTGGCTTTGTTTCCTCTGCAGGTTGCAAATCCTTCTGTTTGACCAGACAGCAGACAGCAGCTTCCTTCATTTTTAGGGCTGCATCCTTCTTTTCTTTGTTTTCAGCCAGGTTTTTTCACCCTTTTAATGTGCATGTGCAATGCAAATATGGAGTTGAGAGCTGAATTAGAACAGGGATTTTGCCCTCCTTCATGCAATAAGGCACACGAGGCTGGCTCAGTACTGTTAGTTCACACTGCATCACAAGCAGGGAACACTGTTCATCCCCAGCTACTGTCATCGGTATCTTTAGCAAATCTTGGTGTTACCATGCACATTTTATGGGTTTCGGAGCTTTACATTATTTTCCAAGTCCATAAATGTCAGAATCCAGTATAAAAAAAAGGTCAATATATTACTGTCAAAAGTTTTTTTTCCTTTTTTTATACAAAAATTTAAAAGATCAAAATATATCACATTATTTACATATTGTGCTTCATGCTTAGAGATCACTGAAAAAGAACACACAAACATTTTAGTCAGAGAGATGCTCCATTCATTACACTTCTAACCTTATTGTTAATATTATGAGGATTGGCATTCACATTTCTTTAATTATTAATAATACATCCAAACCACACAGATTTAAAACCTTTGCTATACCAAATGCTCGCATTCTGACTGAGGGTTTGCTGCCAGTTAGGGACATGCTGTTAACTCCAACTGTCCACATACAACATGATTGCAGCTGGGTTAGCAATTCCATTAAGCTTCAGTGTCGTACTCTTTTTGGAGAATGAGGATTCTCCTACAAGTCTGGATCAAATCCCCATCTTACAGGAGGACAGGTCTCTCCTCATTCTCCCAGGCTGCCAGTAGCACTTCCAACCCCTGGCTTCTGTGGGTGCAAGAGATGCTACAAATTACCTGACACCTGCAACCAGGGTGCTGATCTGAACACTGAGGCAGTGCAGTGGTTGTGAATTAAATTACAGTGGTAGAGGAGTCTTTGTTAGAAGACAAATGTTTGGAACTCTGCAACAGAGAGACAACCCAGCTTCTCAGCTGGAGGGTATGGGCTCAGTAAGTCACATGAGCACATGGTGCAACCTTTCCATGGGTGGTTCCTAAGCTTCCTTGGCCACAGTAAAAGCCTTAGCAAGCCTGTAAAAAGGCATTCTACTGACAGTGTTAACAATGATTTTTCATGCTTAGCAAGTTTTTGGTGTTCCCAGCACCAGTCCAGAGTTGGGGGGAACAAGACCTGAAGCTGCTGGAATCCTGCTCTACTAAGGCATAAACGTCCTGTCTGCCAGGCCTGGACCTGTTGCTTAAAGCAGTGCAAACAATCCTCGTGCAGAGAGCAAAATTACTCAGGACCTGTTCAAGGATATACAGTTATTAATGTTACTGTACCTTATGCCAACATCCTGCTACTGGCAGTCCGTCTGGTCCCTGCAAAATTGAATTTACAGATTCAGTTTTTCTGACAGTGACTGAAGTGTCAGACCCAAAAACATGAAGCTCACTTGTCACAACCATGAAAGGTTTAGCCGCACTGTTAATTACCATGCAAAACCCATTTACTGTATATGCACAAAAATGAATATGCAGGCAATGTAATCCATGTATCACGCACAACACAAAATTGAATACACCTCAGGGTAATAAAAATCAGAAATCTACACTTTTTTCATTTAAGTGAAGAAAACTTGTACAAAGATTGCATAATCTTCTTTAAAAGGTAGTGTTTTTTTGCAGTCAGACATATATGGAAAGCATGATGTGGGAATGTATTTTTTGTTAAAATGTGCTTTTCTGTTTGGGGGAGGTGATGTAGGTACTTTTTTCCTAGATGGTATCCTAATTGTGTTAAATTTGGTCCCGCAGTACTTAGTTTCTTTAAGAAATCTTGAGTTGCTGAACTGAGAATAGGATGAGTTGTGGACTATGCAGAGGGAGTGAAAATATTTGTCTTGTTCCACTGGAGATACAAGAAACGTACAAAAAAGTGAAAGCCAGAAGAGCTCTCACTGACCAGGAGGAGAACTCTGGAAAGGAAGGAGCCCCTTAGAAGAGGAACGAGCTATGTATGACCAGCTCTCTCAAGACACTTTAGAAGAAATAGCTGACTTCAGCTGCCTTTCCTGATGCTGGATTTTTTTAAGGCTCTTGGATCTCTGATTACATGAATTTCTGCATGTAGAGCCACAGAGAGCACACAGGCACTGACCCTTCCCTCAGAGCCACCGCCAGACTCACCAGGGGTGGAAGATGTGGATGCAGCAGAGAGAACTGCTAGTGCAAATACAGGTCAAAATGCAATTTTACATTTTTTACTGTAAATGTTAGTCATCACATTTTTTGTATTCTGTATTGATTTTATATGTAAAATAGCCTATGCCCAATAAAACAGATGCAGTGAAGTAAGGTAACCCTCTCCAGCTACTCATAGTGTAAGAAGTCATGCTTTCCTATAAACTTAGTTAGAAAACACACTTTTTCTGCAGACACAGTCAATATTTTGGTCCATAACAATTAAAAAAAAGGTAAAACTTTTGCCAGAGTTATCTGGGGATGATGGGTACAGGGGACAAGTTGCAGAGTGGTTGTTTGACCTAAACCATCCTGACCTGCTGTTAAAGGGTACCCTAACATTGATAGTCAGGGGGTTGATTTCTGCCCTGGACTTTTTCTCCTTGTGCACTCAGAATTCTTATTTTGGCCATCTATAACTCCACACCTTTCTACCATGTTTCACTTGAGTGACTCTAAAATTACTCTTTGTGGCTGTGTGTGAGGCCCGTGCTGATGCTCCTGGACTGAAAGCCCAGCAAACTCCCACTGCACCCTGGGCTCCAGAACAAAGTCCACCTTCCAACCAACGTGCAACTAACCAGGAAGATGCACAAGTGCTTTACTAAGTGGTTATGTTTTAGTTAATTGGAGAAATCACCTACTGCAGTTTACAATGCCCTCAACAGAGATGGGTCCTGTGTTTTCTGTATAGTTAAGATGGGAGATGCTTGGGAAATAGAACATCTCTGGGGAGTAAATATGAAGAGTTAGAGCAGGCCTGCTGTTAGGAATTGGATTCTTGGACACAGCTGAAAGTAATTTAACTTTTTGAAAGAGAAACAGCTTACTGCCCTTTTGTTTCTCTGAGGACAACTGCAAATCATCTAACACGCAGCATTTTCTATGGTTAAAAAAATGAGAATAAAACAATGATCTATCTTAGCTAGTGGTGCAGAGCCCTTCTGGGGAGCAGAGCACAAACCTTCCTGTATAACCACTGGACCCAACCTGAACTCTGGGCAGAGCTCTGTGCTGACACAACAAAACCCTCCTAATGCCCAGAGTGCCAATGGCCCTGCTCTGCAGGACTGGTTGTTTGTTTGAGGAAAGTTTTTCAAATCTCAGTTGGGAATGGGACTCACAGGGCTACAGCTGCCCAGGCACGAGGGGAACCAAACTGGGCCATAGGTATTGAGAGAAACCATAACTAATTTTGAGCATCTATTACCATAAAGGGACTGGCATCCCCTACGTGATCTTCCATGATTTACACTCCTTATCTAAAGGGATTTTAACTGGGAAGAAGAAGGCACAACACATTGGCATGTTCCCCAAATGCCAAAGTGAAACATCTCATTCCAGCTCTGCTGCCTTGTGTCCTTCCTCTCCCTGGAGGGGTTTGCTCCTCGGGACAGGGCTTGGCCACAGCAGGAACACACACAAGCCATGCAGAAAGATAGAGCAGATACTGTACCAAAGGGCAGGGCAGGCTCACCCCATCCAGGCCTGGCAAACCTGGGTCCCTTTTGCTGCCTGCAATGCTATGATCTCCCTGTTTGGAAAAATAACTGCTTGTTGAGAATGATAAAGGACACAGGAGTTACACAGGCAGACGCCCATGTTTCAGACAGGAGGAGGAGGACGGGTCTAGAGCTTCACAGCTCCATTTCTGATGACACAGCAAGTCAGCAGAGTGGTTTTATGGTAGGGAATTCACAAGACATGCAGACTCTGTCATCTGGGAAAGATCTGTACACAAACCAGAGATTCACATTTGTAAAAGTGCAGTTGAAGAGGTAAAGGGTAAATCACCCAGTATGTCGAGAGAGGAAAAAATTAATTGTAGTTCACAGTCAATCTCCAGGCAGAATAAAGCATATTGACTAAAGGAGCTTATTGCTGGTATAGTGGAGCTACTCAACAGCCTTGGCTGACATAGCTGGGCTCAGAGAGTGAGGAAAACTCAAACATTTAGAGAAGAAATGAGTTTTTGAATCATGTTTGAGCAAGTACCTGGCACTATTAATTAGATGCCTCTGAACTAAGGTCTAAACAGGAACATTTAAATCATTTCAGCTCAATATTTTTCTTCCTGCAGCCTCGAAGCACTTCAGGGAAAGGATGTCTCTAGTTTTAGTCATTATATAAGAAACAGTAGTGAAAAGGAGGTAAATTTTACCAGGTCAAATAACTTCTTACAAACCACTCTAGATTTTTTTTTTCCAGGGCTTTATCTAATGAATGAGAGATTCTGGAAGTGGACTTGAAAGCTGCAGCTCCCTCAAGCTCAAACACCCAGGACGTTTCCTGGAAAGCCCATGAGGTGCACGGCGGTGGCCCGGGGTGTGTCTGGGAAGAGACAGCTCTGAGCCACCGGCAGAGAAACCAGGGGAGGTCTCTTCTCCCAGAGGCACTTCTTGGCAGCCCGGGGAGCTCCAGCTCATGCATCACTTATCCTTGGCAGAACTGTGATGCTATCAAGCCCAACATGCTACCCCAGGCTCATCCCTCACTCAGTTTGCAGGGATGAAGGGATGGAGCTAGCCTTGTTTTCCAGTCGCCTCCCATCCACTGCACCCAGTTACTCCCTGATTTCAAACATGCCCAGAAGCCAGGCCAGCAGCTTCACACTATCTCCTGAAGAGTTCTACTGAGGTCCATTGTTCCTGATGACAATAAGAAGGTCTTTACACAAAGATGCTTTATTTTTACTGCTGTGGCTTGCTCCCATCTGGCCAGTGAGGAGCCCTTACAGTGAGCAGAGAACTTCCAGCAGTGCAGATAAACCAGTACAGAAAGTGAGAAAACAAGAAACATCTGCTCTGATTTACTGCAAAAGAGAGAACTCCCAAATCCTCCATGCTTTTCCCTGCCTACAAAACTGTGGCTCCTTTTCAGCCCCAGCAACATGCTTAGGATGAGTGAAATGAAAGACGTACCACGGGACAAGGCTGATCCAGTCCGGGAGGGCCTGGCTCCCCCTTCTGTCCTTTGGCCCCTTTTCTCCCCGGTATTCCTCGTTCACCCTGTCAGCACAACAGGAAGATATCAAGAGCAAGGGGAAGGAACACCTTTGCTTCCTGTCTCTCAGCACTTGCAGAGTCCCAGTTCTCACCCGGAGTAGGGACACTTGCACTAGAGTGACCTCAGCTGAGTAGTGAAATCACTGTGAAAATCTTCAGTTAAAGCTGGGTAGAAATACTGTAATAGTTAATTTTATAACAGATTGACTAAATGAGCTGTTTCTGCTGGAACCCAGGTTGGTATCCAACAGCAAGTGGGAGCAGCAGCTTCCAACCACTGCCCTGAGCCCAGCTGGGCTCCTGGCTCCAGCTGGGTATCCTTTTGTTTAAGCGTTCCTGTAACAAAATCTTTCACTTGGATCCATTTTCAAGGTCTATAAACCAAGACCAGCGATTCTTTGCAACCTGGAGCTGTCAGGCTCCACAATGGTTGGGCTAGGGTGAGGTGGGGGCAGACTTGCAAAAATCCTTCCAAGTAGGTAGGAATTAACTGCCTGTCCTGCCCTTCACTGGGAATGTCAAGTCCTTGGACTGCACAGAAGGCCTTTCAGCACTGGCCCCAAGGGCAAGCAGCACTGCCTGCCAAAAAGAGCAGCCTGTCCTGCCCCACAAGCATCAATATAGCCAGAACCCACTCACCTTCTCGCCTCTCTCACTTCTCTCTCCTTTCTCTCCTCTGAGACCTGGGAAACCCTGTCACCACAATTTTTAGGTAGGAAAAAGGGAAAAAAAAAGTTTTTTAAGTTTAGTGTGTGAATGTCCCAACATCTCAGTTCCCCAAGAGCCAACTGAAGCCATCAGCCTGTTCTGCCATGGTGAAGAATGACAGTTTCTTTTTGTTGACTTGATATGTAAGCAGTTTCTTGGGAAAACCAGAGTGCTTCACCACACCCCAGTAACATCACAGCTATTTGAAATTTTCATTTCACTGAATTCAGTACAAATATTCTCAGTTGGAAAGGGAAACCCTGGCAGCACCTTTAGGTGAGCATGCAATGTAAGTAGCCCAGCAACTGGCCTGAATTCAGCCCTTTCCTACAGCCTTCATTCCATGGGCATTGAGTTTAAGGGAGAACAGTTTATACAATGATAGCTACATATTTTCCCAACAATCTCAAGTTACGCGTGTGTTGTGTTTCTACGTGAATAATTAATGGTTTCCATACTCACATCCAATCCTGGCTCCCCTGGCTTTCCCTGCAGATGTAAAAATAAAAATTAAGATGTGCTGTGTTGAGTTTGGTGTTGCAGACAAACTGAGATGCAGTTGGTTTAACATGGTAGTGAGAGCATGGGCTCATCCAGGAACCCCTTGGGTTGGAGGCTGCTCCTTTGCCACCCATCAGGGCAGTGCTGGTTCAGCTCTGCAGTTCTGCCTGGACCCCCCACAGCAGGAATTTACAGCCCTGTTTTAGGATTGCACCCCAATGTCCCTGCTCCTCACCCACACCTGTGATTACCTTCTCTCCTTTGGTACCAGGTAAACCAATGAGCCCTGGAGGACCCGGGAGACCCTTAAAAAGAAAACAAGGCATGGGTATTGTTTCCTGTGAGACAGGTTTCTGTCAATAGCCAGAAATGAGATTTGGAAAAACAACTCACAGCAGGTCCAGTGTCACCGTGGTCCCCTTTCTCACCACTGTCACCTTTTTCTCCCTTTGCACCATCCAGACCCTGCAGAGGTGAAATGGATCAGCCAAGGAGTCCTGACAGCTTGGCCCAGGGCAGCCCCTCATGCACCCACCACCTCCCACCCCTTCTCTAGGGTGCTTACACCCACACGGATGTTTTGCTATTGACCACATATAAGAAAATAGCTGAAAATACAGGTTTTAAGCCTTTTGGTTTGGAAACCCAGACTCTCACCAGCCCTCAGGACTCTGTGCTGGAGGAGGGATTTGGATGAAATGTTTGGAAGGAAAAATGGCTTGCTTTCCAAAATGCCAACTGCTGAACAGTGTAACCAAGGGATGTGTTGTGACAACAGTGACAAAAAACTCAGTCTCCAAAGCTGACAGGCCTTTGTGAGCGTGTAAATAATGCACTGGCAGCTGGGAAACTGGATGACATTTAATTTATTGACTTACTTTAGGTCCCTGGATTCCTGGAGGACCCTGTGGGAAAGACAGTGGTGCATTTATAAAAAAAAAGAATTTAAAAGCATACCCTAAACCTTCCTTCCCAAACAATTTCTTGTACAAATTATGGGCTAACAATGGTCAAATATTTCTTTTCAAGACAGGTGGCGGTTTATTTTGTTCTCCAATATCAAATCAGGGGGGCAGGGGAACTGAAAAGGATCATTTTCCCATCCCACGAGATTGTAACTTTTCTCCCAAGGAACATCTTGGATTTTTTGCAAAATGAGCCATAAACTCTGATGTACTCTCCCAAATCGGGTGCTTTAATTTCTGCAAAGACAAATCTGAATGGAGCATTTCCCTGATTTTTTTCCTTGATTCGAAACAGCCCACAATGATTAAACAGAACAAATCACCCTAGTCCTGATCTAATCACATACAATAACAAATCTGCAGCAATCACTTCCAGAGTCCTACCATAGGGCCAGGTAATCCAGGGGGTCCGGGCTCAGGTATGATCTGCAAAGGGAATGAAACAGTACATTAACGAAGCAGGGCAGGAGAGAAGATGGTTCAGGAGAGGAAACCTCACAAAGCCCAGAATCATGATTTAATGCCCATTTAATTCCAACAGCAGCATCCAGTATCTCCACCACCAATACAAAATCTAAAGTAATTTTAGTGCCAAGTGTGTGAACTGTTCTTCCCTAATGAACAAACCCCATTTAGACACTTCTGAAAGTTCTTGTAGAGAACAGTTGGGTTATGCTGATGGATATGGGACTGGTAGGTCCATCCTGTACCCCCAACTTTGCCTGATCCCTGTCATGAAAGAGACTTTATGTTGCCAAGATCTTACATGATTATTCTGCAGACACGGTGACCCAGTGTCTCCTTTTTCTCCTTTATCTCCTTTTGGCCCTTCTGCTCCCTGAAAGATAAACATGTAACACTGATTTGATACATCTTCTAGAAAAGCAAAACTGAGAGAAAAGTTTGTCCCCCTCTGAACACCAGCCTTGGGTCAAGCAAAGCTCATGTTCATCTCCAGGGGACTTCGAAGAAATATTTTCTCCTCCTTGATACTGAATAAGATTAGAAACTAAAATTCAAAGCTCCCACATCCAGCAGCTCCACAGTAAGGTGGTATGGAGAGGTCATTGCTTAAATCAGCCAACCCAGCCCCATTCTGAGCATTTGCAGAAATCAGTGCACTACAGAACCAAGAGCAGAGGGACAATGACAGACAAAGGGACGTACCGGGGGACCTGCTGAGCCCATTTCTCCTGTCTCTCCTTTCTGCCCCATGATCCCCACGCTGCCCTGGTCACCCTTTGCTCCTTTGGGACCCTGCCAGTTGAGAGAAAACAATGTGTTAGGAGAAAACTCTTAAAATAACCCCCCCTCAACAGCCACTTCTGCCTTTCTGCTGTTTCCTTCTGCATCGCAGCATGAGCTCATGAGAACATGTTTTAACATTCAACCTCACAGATGCCAATTTTGAGGGTGCAGCAGAATTTGGCTGGGCTGCAGGAGCGTTTGCAGCCGTTTGAGGTTGGGAAGGTTTACAAAAAGCTTTGAGACAGCATCTGATGAGCTGCTTGTAAAAGGAGCCCCTTTAGCTCAGCAGACGCGGCCTCGAGCAGCATTGGCACGCTCAGAGCAGAGCAGGGGCTGCAAAGGGCCAGCAATGCAGGGAGACACAGCTGACACTGCACAGCACAGCTCGCTCCTGGCAGGCTGGATTTGCTTTTCACAACACACAGGAAACTTCCTTTTCATTTGGCTCCTGTCAAGGGCTTGCGCGATCCAGCCATGCCCCGCTTACCTTTTCACCATCCATTCCAGGTGGACCTGGCAAGCCCAGCTCTCCCTGAAGGGATACAAAGAAAGGGGAGCCCACGGTAAATTAAATCAGGAAATCATCTTGGGAGAGCATTTTGCAAGGAAATCAGTTATTCACACACAACTGCTGTGGTTATGGATTTGCCATTGCCAGGCTCAGGACCAAGGAGGTGTCAATGACTCACCAGCATCACCAGCTGATCTGAATATTGACAGAGACATCAAAAGGCACTGAAATCCTGTCCCATCCCATTCTTTCAACTTTTCTACATTCTTTTTTTTAAGATTACAGACTATTGCTTGTGAAGCAGGAGGACAGCAGGTCCTGGGACACAATGCTGAGACCGTAAACAGCAGCAGGGAGGGAGGGAGGCTCAGCACAGCCATGGGACTGCCAGCCCTTATCCCAACTGCTTCTCGCACTTCTGCCTCCTGCCACAGACAAATGAGGCAGTCTCAGAGGGGCTGGAATGTCACTTTTCAGGTGTGGGACTGGGACTGGACCCATTTCTGGGACAGCATCCTCTGGAAGAGGCTGAAGGCTATAGACAGGTCAACAACGTTTCACAAAAAAGCCAGAGAAAGGGCTAAAAAGCACACACAGCCTCAAACTCCTTTGCAGGCAGCTTCAACTGCCTCCTTTTGGCTTGGGAGACCCTTCATGGAGAGCTATTAATGACCATGACGCTTGGCAGAGGTCAGGCCTACCTTGGGACCTGGAGTGCCTTGGGGACCCGGTGGCCCTGGGGGACCTGGTGGACCCTGAAACACAAGAAACAAAATTGATCATGACTAAAATGAACATGGCACATTGTCCTGGTGCTGTGGGAATGAGCAGCCCACTGCATGGCACACTCATGGGAGCAGAACTGTCCGAACACCAAGGTGAGCTCAGCTGACACAGAGTGACGGGGCTGTTCATGCAGAACAGAACACAGAGGGAGTGAGTCAGGTGCACAGCTGCAAAGACATGGGCTAAGAGGCAAAATGCCTTTAGCTGGAGGTGTGACCTCAAATCTGGTGGTCTCTTTTTGCAACCTGCCTACTCCAATCAACCAGCCTGGGAAGCAGCATCCTGCTGAAAACAGTGTCAGCCAGCCGGGGAAGTGCAATTAAAGAGGGAAACAAGGGAGTCTGTGTGAGCACTTACAAACAGGGAAACCTTGCACACTTAAAGAAATTATTTTTCCTCGGCACTGCTGGATGCAAGTGCCGAGGAAATGTTTGTTCACCTTGAGATGAACAAACATTTTCCAACTTGCAAATTATTTCAAGCAGCAAAATTTGTGGTCTTGCTCAGATGAAAACCAAACCAGTGCCATATCCTCAAGCACCTTTCTCCATGACTACACACTCAAATGCTGTTACATTTATTCACACTGGAAGCCTTTCCAGAGCCTTGTCCATGAGGCAGATCAGTGCACAAGCACCACAAACAGCAAACAAGGAGGAAAACAGCAAAGTTAGTGAGGTTCAATGATGTGCCCCTCAGCAGTCTCTGCATGCAGAACATGGGGCAGGGTCTGGGTCCAGCACATGAAGCCTCCAGACATTTGCTGGAGTCTCTCCAACCACTGCACTCCACAAACTCCACTCCCAAAGCTGTGTGCCATGCGGACATCTGGCAAACGGAAATTACCAGCACTTTGTGTATCCCTGCAGCCTGTTATAAAACAATTAGGATGGTTCTCAAATATGTCTGCAATTAAGCGTTTATTCTATCCAGCTTATTTCACTCTAATGAAAAGGTCAGGGCACTGTTCAGTGGGGCAGGTTAAGGCTTGGGTGCTTTCCCCTTCTGCTCATATCCCAACTGCTGCCATCAAGTTCTGCCACCACGCTAAATATCCTCAGCCCCCAGAGGCAACAAGCTCTTTCTTCCCTCCCAAGCAGCTCTGTGCCAAGACAGAAATCTCAGGAGGAGACATAGGACAGGAGTGCATGCAGTGTCACGAAGTCACTGTGGCAGAGCTGGGCAGATTTCAGTCCTTTCCCATGGACTGCAGGCCCCAGCAGTTCAAGGTGCAGGGCTTACCTTGAGCGCATCCAGGATTCGGCCGTCGTAGTCGATCACGACGGTGTCTCCTTGGTCCCCTTTCAGCCCAGGGGGACCCTGCAGCCAGGGATGGATCCTATTTAATGTTACAGCACTGAGAGCACTGGTATGAAAGCAAAGACCTGACATGCAGCGTTTGGGGGTTATCACCTTACGAACACCATGGATTTAATCAGTCCTTAGTCTGACAGCTGGAATTGTCAAACCTCAAAAGGCCATGAATTTGTGTAATGGAGAAGAGCATAAAAATCCTCACTTGATTACCCCTATTCCCAGCTTCCCTCTTGCAAGAAGAAGGGTCACAGGATGGTCATGGGGATAAGAAAATTGGACTTGACTGATTTCCCATGTCAGCATTCAGTACCTGCGCAATCATTTGTTTAAATATGCACCATCTCTATTTTCTCACACTGAACTGGTCCTGAAGCAATTCATCCACATATTAAGCAGAAAGAGGTGGTGGGGAACAGCTAAGGTTGAGACAAATACACAGCTCCAAACTTAAATCCTGAACATTCATACCCGGGGTCCAATGGAGCCAATTCCTCCCTTCTCACCAGGTTCACCCTGAAAATCAAAAATCATATATTTTTTCAAAGACATCAAGGAAAATTTAAAATATTTATTCTAAAAATACTGTACCCACCCATACAGATATGCTTTACATTAAGAAAAAATATGACACCAACAAGGGACTGGCAGAAAATAGATTTGACCTGAGAGCAAATAGATTTTGCAAAAAAACAATGTTGGTGTAACAACAAGAGAAGTAAGAGAAGGTCTCACTGCAGGGGGAGTGGAGTGGCCGGCTCAGGCCTGAGCTCCCTGTATGGGCTCTGCTGCTCTGCAGCTCCTTTCCCTGCTCCATCTCTTTGTGATGGTTCCATGTGGCTCCCTTTGCTTTAGGCTGAGTTTTGCATGTGGAAAGTTTCAGCTGAGATGTTTAAACCATTTTCAAGGGTGAGTTTAAGGAAAAATTCTGTGCCAAATTTTTCCTTTTCTTCCTCCTCTTTTTTTATTTTTCCACTTCTCCTCCTTTTCATAATTGTTGGTTTTTTTCAAAAGTTGGAGAGTTTTAAAAACCCACCACACTCTCACAGCAGTGACCTGAAGTTCAGTTCAGGATTCAAAAGATGTCCCATTTGTTACACCCATGTTAATGCCTTTGCTGACCAAATTAGATCTCTCCAAAAAGTAAAAAAATGGCAAAAATGTATAGAAAACCCCTAAATTCAAGTAGCACTGCTACTATGATTTAAAAAAAAATTATTTGGGTTCACTAGAGCTCACTTTCTTGCTCACACATACTTTCTTGCCCAATAAGGAGCAACAACCCTTTGATATAGAAAATATTAGTACATCAGATCCTACTAAATACAAAGCAGCTGAGGGGGTAAATAACAGCCCAAAGATGCTGCCCCTTTCAACAAACCCAGACTGCCTAATTGCATCTCTCAGCAGATTTGGAGGTCAGGGCAGCTCACAAGTGCTTGGGGCTCTGAAGCAATGCCAGAGCCATCAATAACATGGGATCAAATGTGATCAGAATTCTACTTTTTTGAGGAAAAAGGCAATTCAGCAGAAAATGTGCAAATAGATGACTTGCAAACTCTTGTACTGATCTCTGCTTGAACCCAGCTTTCATCAAATCACCAGGAAAAAGTAAAACACTTCTAATATCCCTTTTTTTGGTGTCAGTTTTGGCACTTTATGAGCCTTTTAGAAGGCAAAGTCCCAAAACACCTCAGCTGGAAGCCTCTGCCTCAGCAATGTTGTGCCCAGAATTCCACCTTTTCCTTACTTTTAGTCCTGGGAAGCCATCTGTGCCATTCTCTCCCTTGGGACCCACGCTTCCTTTTTCTCCCTGAAAACAAAGCCATTTAGACAAATGCTGAACAGGGAGGATGGAGAAAACATTTCCTCAGGTTATCATTTTCTTGATTTATCTTCATTTTACATACACAAGGAAGCAAAGCTCTGCTTTAGCCATAAAACACATCACCTTGCCCAGGTGAAAATGGGGAGTTTTTGAAAAAAAATTAAGCTTTCAGATTCAGCAGTTTGGCTGCAGGTGGTGTGTTCAGCCATGAAGCTGGCCCCAAAACCACAGCACAGAATCATAAAATCATGATGTTTTGTGTTGGAAGGGGTCCTGAAAATCATCCAGTACCAACCCCCTGCCATGGGCAGCGACACCTTCCACTCTCCCAGGTTACTCCAAGCCCCATCCAACCTGGGCTTGGACACTTCAGGGATGGGGCAGCCACAGCTTCTCTGGGCAACCTCTGCCAGGACCTCATCACCCTCATAGTTTCTTGACCTGTCCCAGCTGTGATATGGTGCCAAAAACCAGAAAGCAAAAGATGCTGCCCAACACATTCATTAGATTGACACAGAGCAGAACGTACCTTAGGGCCCACAAGTCCTGGTTCCCCAGGGATCCCATCATCACCCTGACGAAATAAAATATAAAATGTGAAAAACACAGACCTTGTACACACTTAGTAGGTTCCAGCACATCATTCGACCTCACTGAGTAATGCACAGATCTGAAACCCACTCAGGTTTGCCAGAGACTGGGAGAGAGGTGCAGAAAGGAGCCCAGGAGGCTCCAGGGTGGCCCCCTGCACTCACCCAGCCCTGCCTCTGCCTCCCCTGCTCCTGGGAAGGTGGGTGGGCATCTTCCAGAATTTGCTTACAGCAGGCCCTGGCAAAGATCTTCTCCCACCTTCAACAGGAACTAAATATTAAATCCCTTTAGGCCTTTTGGATTCCAAAGACCTCCTGTCTGCCACCCATCCTCATAGACTACATCAAAAGTCACCAATACCCTCTGCCAGGAGGGGGTTTTCTGTTTTTTCTTGTGCTTTGTTGTACTCCTGGAATAACCTACTTCACGGGTGCTGAAAAGATTAGTTTTACCAGCCAGTTATGAAATGCTTAAGCCAAACTCTGGCCTGAAAAACACCCATGGCCACACTTGTTTTGGGGCAAATCAGTAAGAGGGAAAGAAAGGCAGGGCCCTTTCAGTGCTCTGACTTCACTTAAAGGCAGTGATTTATCCACTTCTCGATGGCACCATTGGGAGAAAACATGGAAAGCTTGGACATGTGAATCTCTGACAATCTTCAATGCCACACCCAAGGAGCATTCCTGGCCTTCAAGTGGACGTTTCCCACGGGGCTGCAGTGCTGAAGCCATCCCTTGGTGATGATCATCCCAGGAATCTCTAACCCATCCCAGAGCCCCTGGGCAGAGAACTTCCTCCAGGCACCTCTTGGTTCATTGAATTACTGAAGAGAAAGGGCCCAGGACCTACTGCTTTGCTTGGCATTTGTTGCTTTATTCTCTGTCTGTTGGGCAGATGTGGCTGCAGCTCCTGGGTTGCTTGTGGAAATGAAAGCCAGGCTGCAGGCATAGGCATACCCAGCACCATGTGGGAGGGAACACAGTGAAACAGGGGAGGGTTGGTGTGGACAGCCACAACCATGGCTCCTACATCAGTCTCTGGCTGTGGTTTCTTTAGCCAAGCACAGAAAAAAGCAAAGAAAAAAAATCAAAATAATAATTTAAAAAAAAAATCACCATTTTACCTTTTTCCCTTGGGCACCAGGTTCACCCTTTAACAGCAACATCAACAGAAGAGAAAGAAATTTAGGGACATAACAGATAATAAGGCCAATTATGTGGATAATCAAAATTAACTGCAAAAATAAATTTTAAAATTAAAATACTTTGCTCGTGCTGATCATATTTATCCCCTCCACATTCAAGAAAACACGTTTCCAGAGCACAGCAGATTCCAGCCCCTGCAGCTCCCTCCAGCCCCATTTCTAGCTTTGAGCAGAGGCACTGGATGTAATATTGAGGAAGTGACATATTCAGACATTTACACCCCCAGTCAATGCCTTGGAATTTTCTATCTGATATATACAGATGAGTTCAAGTCCACTGCAAAATGCTTATTTTCATCCCCACTCCTCTTATGAAATATTATTTCAATAATTAATGTTAAATTTAGACATATTATTACCACCTTTGGTCCTGGAGGTCCTCTGGCACCCTGTTGAGTATAAGAGTGATTGGTTTACTTGTTTGACAACGGAGTACAACAGGATAAAAACAGTTCTAAGAGTATTTAATTCAATGAAAGAAAAATGGCACACGTCAACTTCTGATCTTCCCTTACAAGTCCAGCTGTATTTGTTCTCTGTGCTCCCAGTAAATTTTTGTCTTATGGCTCATTTATTTTATGTATAATAAGCAGTTTTTTATCCAACGTAGACCTTAGCAAATTGGAGTTACAATGACAGGTGGCTTCAGAAGGGCAGAAGCTGGGATAGAGGAACACCACATCCCTCCAGAAGAGCCAAGGGAACACAAAAACTCGTCTCTTTTCTCCCTAGGGCACAGATAGCCCGGGACAAACATCCATTTTAGGGCACCTATAATTCCATGAGGGGTTTTTTGGCTTCCATAACCAATGACACAAGCCTACTTGCTACAGTGAGCTGGAGGCTGATGAACAGTGAGGGTGAGGGACACACACACAGGTGCTTCTGGGCAATACTGACCATGACTCCATCCTCTCCTGGCTCGCCTTTGAAGCCCTGCAAAAAAATAAAAAGAGCAACATTGAAACGATTACCTCTCATTCTCTAAAATGCCCAGCAATAATTAGAATGTATTATGCTGTTGCCTATTTTTTTATTAAATAAATTGCCAGTGGTCTTCAGATTTGCAACAGGTCACCCAAAGGGTACAGACTGGGGAAGAGAACTCCTGGGCTCTGTGAGTTACAACCCGCAGCTGCAGATACACACCCCAGGTCCAGCTCTTTGCTCCAAAATTTGAATGGAAGGTCCCCTCCTTCTCCCTTGCCCCACAGCCCAAAGCTTTGCTCTGTGAGCAGCCTTTGGAGCCCAGGTGTGGCTCAGGCTGAGGGCTCATGGCTGTGGTGGCAGCACAGGGGAAGGGGACACCCTTCACCCTCCTGTCCCTCGTGGGGTGGGAACTGCCTGATAGGTGCTTGCTGCGCATCTCCCGTCCTTACAGGGGAGCCCGGAGGTCCTCTTGGGCCATCCTTTCCCGTGTCACCAGGAGGCCCCCGGGCACCTGGGGGTCCTGGCGGACCAGGGGGGGCCCATGGCTCCATCTCGACCTTGATCACCCTGGAAGAAGTTCACACAGATATGGTGAGATGAAGCAGTGTTGGCAAGGAGTGGTCTCAGGGTGTCCACGACACATGCACTGCATCCCTGGGCCACCAGCACCCTGGTCTCTGCTGCCCCAGAGGAATTTAACTGCAGCTTCCAGCTGGGAAAGCTGAAGGTGAGCTCATGGCCAATTTATGCCATTTGGGTCTGGTTCCTCAACCAGGATTGTGCTCAATGCCTTCCAATGAGATTTAATCTCCCTAAGCCCTTACCCAGTGACTGCACAGACTCATCCACCCCAACAGCACCCAGAACAACGCAGGCCCACAGCATGCTGGCAGGGAGCATGCACACACTGCCATGGCTCAGCAAACCACACCAGAAAACCACACAAAAAAGTTGCAGTGCTCAATCTCATCCTTTAAACACAGCCAAGATCATGCGTGGACATCCCGAGCTGCTCACACCCTGTGGTTTTGGGTGCAGGGAACACCCTGTGTCCACGTGGCCGTGTAGGTTTGGTGGGTGCCACTCCCCAGGGAGCATCCCGGGGACTCCAGGCTGGCTCTCAGTCCCTGGCCCCCCAGCAGCCAGCACAGCCCAGCCCCGGGGCCGTGGCCCGGCCCATCCATGCAGCTGCACAATGGGAAAGCCTCATGGAAAGGGCACCTCGTAAATCTTTTAGCAACATCTGGGAGAGTCACCACCGAGGCAGTCAGAGGGCTGTGTTTAATATGCGGTCCACCCTCAAATCAGGGACAAGTGTGGGATTTTTCACAAGTCCTTAAGTGACTTAGCAGCACAAGTCCCATGGCCTTTCAACAAGATCTGGGCTCCTAAATCACTTGCATCATTTTTAAAAAAACCCAATTGCAAATGCTGAACACTGCAACCAATTATGTCAAATTGCATCTCCCACTGAATTTTTCCTAATTAGAATGTCCCATTTAGAGTTCAAGGATTTAGATTAACTCTAGTTTTAATGCATTTTATTTTACAATACCAACACTGTTCATATCAACATTTATAGGACTTTGCTGCCTGATTTCCAAATCTCACAAAGAACCAAATGCTAAAATGCATTAGTTCTATGTGTCTCTGCTTTGACAATGCATGCCTCGTAAATTCCAATGTGATTTCAGTCAAACGTGCTCCCAACAAGCATCTCTAAACACAATCATGGCTGTAGCAATTTAAAATAGCAACAGTGCACTGTCAGCCAGAAAGAAAAAACAAAAGCAGCTCAAACAATCACTGCAAACCAGTGGCAGCAGATTTGGTGTCTACCTTGAGCACTTGTCGTCTAAAGACAAGCTGATCATTAGCCAGAAATCCATGATTGAGGTGGGGAAAAACCATCTATAGCCAGGGAAAGTGGGAGGCAGAAGAACAAAGAGCAGCAGTTTAAAATGAAAGCACAGCAGAAGAGCAAGTTTCAAAGGCTGTAGCAATATATAATGAATTTTTTAAATAACTACTTGATATATTAGGAAGTAACAGACCAGGTAGCCAACACTGGTGGCTTTAAGTTTCTGGAGTCACTGGATCTTTGTAAATAGGACACAGACTGAGGGAACAAATATTTTTTCACTAGTTTACTGCACAATAGAACATTCAAAGCAGCTGGGGCAAGGATTCCCCTCCTGCAGAATAAAGAGTATTATTCCAGTAAACCCCATAGGGGATGATATATCCCAGCATTTCCCTGAGACCAAATATTGTATTTGTTTTCAGAGGCTCAAATGAATACTGATGTATTCCCAGCCTGCATATTGCAGATAAGTCCCCCAGATTTATATGATGCAAAAACAATGTATTTAGACTGTGTCAGTAGTCATTGCTATTGTGTTTTAGCCTTTCCACTCATCCATCTAGAGAGAAGCACTAAGACATTTCCTTTCTCAGGACACCACGTGCATCTCCCTTTCCCACATCCACCCTTTCCTCTGTACAGCCATAGGAGAATCAAGAGGGTGGAGTGAAGCCTCAAGAATCCCTGTGGGAACACACAGCAAGGCTTCCATGAGGACTTTTGGAAGTTTCTGGGGAAAAAAACTTTTGTCCAAATTGCCAAGGAGCTTTTAAACCTTGCACACCAATAACAGATAACCTCAAACCTCAATTTTGGGGGAAATAGTGCACTGGGCTCCTGCCCAGCCTCCCAGCACAGATATTTTAACACCACCATGTCAAGAAGAGAAGGGAAAAGTAAAGTCAGACAGAAAAAACTAATCAACCCCAGAAAATAAACCCCTACCAAGAATTTTTTTCAAGATATAGAGAGAGGCTTTAAACTCAACACTCAGTTAAGTGCAGCCATTTTTTCGAAAAACAGCACTGAAATACTGAGAAATTGAAATTAATGGGGGCACAGAACACTTGCACTTCACCAGGTCTTCCAAATACTTCAGAAACCACCAAAAAGACTCTACTGATAGCAAAGGGTTTTGGGGTAGATGGAAGGGACACAGTTCTGTGGCTCATTATGTGCATAAAGTACACAAGAGCATAAAGTGGGATTTTCATAAAAGCCCACAGAGCATGACAGGAACTGAATTTTTTTTCTTGTCCCTCAGACTGTTGAGCATCATCCAAATAAGCACGCTCCAAACCGAGCCCTATGTGTTTTAATGTAAAATAAAAATTTGCATTTGTTCCAAGGCCAAACACACCCTGTCCCACCAAATCCAGCCATCACACATTTAGTTTTAAACAGCCCCTGTTACAGACGGGCCCATGAAAGGTGAACAGCCCTGAGGAATATTAGACAGAGAGACACCATCCCTCATTCAAGAAACATCCAGGACATAGAGAGCCAGGCTCCAGGAGAGGGGTTAAGTGTGACCGAGTAATATTTTCCTGCTCCACACTTCCCAAAGCATCTGGTTGCAAGGCACTGGCTAAAGGCCATTGGGTCTGACCCCGAGTAGCAATGGAATATTGGAGCACAGAAACCTTGAACACTGGTGATTTCCAGTGCCCTTTAGAGCCCTTGATGCAGCCATTTCAACATAACACTCCAAAGTAAGCAAATAATAAAAGAGTCCACAGGTGTCTGTTGACTGTCACAGAGAGCTCTGCAGGATGCTTCCTGTGCTGATTTTTTATCTGCAGTGTGAGCTTGGCAAGCAGTTATAAATTTGCAGAAAATAGGGGAGAAAAAGCTCATTTTGTGTCTGCATTGAGCTGGTTCATCCACATGAGCATTTGGACCCCAGTAGATACGGATACAGGAGGTGCTGGAGCCATCTCCATCAGCACTGGCCACGGGCAGGCATGTGCCATGTAGCCACTGCAGACAGAGCATTTCTCTCAGCAGCTGAAGCTCATTTTCTCCCTCTGGAGAGCAAACCCGGTGCTGCTGCCACAGGCGCATCCGCTGGCCCAGATGTGCAGTGATGCCTCAGCCCCATCATTTGTCTGAACATCTCATCTGTCAGTAAAACAAGATCCCCCAGCTAAGTCCATAAATCCAGAGCAGTCGGCCCAGTGCTGGCTCAGGGAGCAAGTCAGGCTTAAAAACCCAGTCCTTTCCAGGGGTGCAGCAAAGTATTAGATTGTGAGAGAGAAGCACAGGCACAAATATTGGCACAGCTGCCCCAGCCTTGGCAGAATCCCGCTTCAACTCCCTCTCTCCTCCCAAAAGCAGAGGTGATCTGTTACTGATTTCTCCCTGTAAATACACTCTCAGTACATTTGGGCATATTTATTCCCCATCCTGATCAGGTGAGGCTGCAAAGCATCCTCCCTCATGCTGCTCACAACAATGAGCATTCAGTGATGAGGACAACCCAAGGTGATCTCCTTCCTCAGCTTTCCAAAATCACCCTCCAGCATCTGCCATCAGGCACAGTCCCATGTGCAATAATCTCTGTTTTTGTCCACACTGGTAGCAGGTATTTATCATAGAAAGAGAAGCAGTGCAGACATGAGCATATTCAGTAGCTAATCCCTAATTGCATCATCTCACTCCCACCACTGACAGTCCCTCCAAAGCCACTCAAGGATTATTCTCCTTTAATCCATCATTCCTAATGGTAGTGTTTCAACGTTCACTGGCACACTCAATGCTCATTCCACCGCCCATGGACATGACCACTCACAAGGAAGATGGCACTGGACACAGTCCTAGTTATTTATCTTCCCACTGATGCAGTGAGTTGCATCTTTCAAAAACAGCCAAACAAAGTCACCACTGAAACTTGAGGAATAAAATAGATTAAATGCACAAATAAAAAGTAATCTGGACCAGATGGTATTAAGAAGTTTTCGCCTCCTATTCACAACCCTGAGTGTCTGGAGACATAAAGGGAGCTATTTTCAAAGTCAGATACCTGTTTTTAGGTCTACTTGTGAATGGCTCTGCCAGGCTTTTCTTTCTCTCTTGTCTCCCAACTAGTTTTTAAGCTTCTTTCTCACTGTTGTGCAAAAAGTCAAAAATAAATCAAAAACTCAAGCAAAATCTGGACAAATGCAGACCAGGACAAAAAACCAAAAAAACAAAAAAACCAAAAAACCCCAAAAAAACGAAACAAAGCAAAAACAAAACCAAAACAAAACAAAGAAACACAACCCAGTACATTTTTCTTGGTAGATAAAAACAAAGGACAAGTGTTACCTTGAGAGCTGGTACCTGCCATGCAAGTCCAGACAGAGCCTGTCCCAGAGCATCTCCTGCAGCAGCAGGTGAGTTCCACAGCACCTGGCAGCAGAGAGCCTTTGGAGCCTGAGCAGCACCTCTCCAGCATCCCCTGGGTCACCAGCCCCAAGTCACCCACAGCCCTGGCCAAGGAGTGAAAACTCATATCCCTGTGCTGCTGAATCACCTCTTAAAGCCTGTTCTGAGAACGTGGGTGGGCACTTAGACAAAGTGAGACCTTACACGAGCCCCTCCTTAGCTACACAGGCCGTAAATCTATCTGAGAAATTTTAGGGGCTCTCTGAGCTCCAGGGTGACATTTCCAAACACACCCAAGGCAGTTGGGAGCAGCTTCAGAATATGACACCAGCTTCACAAAGTGATTTTTACGAACTCCAGGGGAAAGAAGAAAAATGTCTTTGAGGCATGTCTACTCAGCATTAACCACTGAGGTCCTGGTTATGTTTCCAGCAACGACATCTAACCCAGGCCAGCCAACTCTTGAGTGTCAGCTCCAAATCCAGCCTCCTACAGTGACTTGTACACCAGGATTGCAACACATCCCCATGATGGGGTTTTCAGCAGGTGCCCATAACCCATAGACAACCACACCTCAGAAATATCTTTGCAACTGAGCTCACACCTCGTGGTGAAATCTCCCATCTCATCCCCAACATGGGCCATATGCCCCTTGTGTTCCATGAAGACCTGTCCTGATTTACTTCAGTAATCTCAACTTCATGCAGCTCCATGAGAGCCATTTCCACGAATTTCCACTAATTTCTGTATGCTACAGCCAAAAGAGTTTTCCCCTCATCATACAGTTATTTTAAACTCTTTATTTTCAAAGGCAGCCTGGATATCACCTGGATGCCATTCTGCTCCCAGGTCAGGAGCTCAGCAATGGAGGAGGAATATTCCATCCTGTACAACCCTGTGCTGGACCTCTGCTTGGGACACCAGGTCCTGCCCCCATGTACTGGTGCTCTAATGCCAGTACAAATAAGGAGCACAGTCTCAGGAGAAACTTCAAGGTAAACATGGAATCTGACACTGGAAGAGGAACTCAGGGATGAGAAAGTTCAGTAGAAGCAACTTCATGAGGTACCCAAAGATCTTCAACTCTTTTTCCTCATAGTCAAAGTTAGGAAAACCACCACCACAAAGAGCTCCAAAGGCAAAATTAAACACTTCCGCAACTGTTACCATACTGTTTGCAGCAAAGCTGCACAAAGCTTTGTTTTGTGCAGTGACTAAACCCAACCAGATTTTAGAATAAATCAATGTGCTGTGTCACTACTTACCCTTGGGCCGATGTCTCCTGCTTCCCCCTGCGAATCAGGAGAAACAACAAAGGGTTAGAGTTCAAATGTCAACCTTTAAGGACTGAGTACAGGGTCAGCTGGACACGGATACAGCACACAAGGGAAGTGGCAAGAGTCCTATTGCTTAATGTATTTAAAATGAGGGAGGAGAAGGGATCAAGACAACACAATAGGGAAAGATTCTGCCCTGGCAGGCAACTAAACAGATAATAAATCAGAAATAGCAGTTTGTTTCCAACTCCAAGGCTCCCCTAGCAACTGCTTATGCCCTTCACATGGAAAATTAAAAATTAACTTCTTTGGCTGCTCTGATTTCACGGGTGTAATGCAAACACAGACCGATGGAGCCCAGATCCCTAGGAGGAATTAAGAGAGTTCTACGCCACTCTCATGACTCTTTGGGGCTTACCGGAACCCTATAGCAGGGATAAGCTTAAAGACTACACTTGTTCCCCCTATTTTTTGCAAATTCTTCCTGCTCTCCCCTTCCCGGGGCTTTTCCAAGAGCAATGCGAGAACCCACTCTCACAGCTCCACATCCCAACAAAACTCAGCTGTGTTACTGGGGCATCCTGAACTTGAAAGAATTATAGCAACAGGAGGAAATACAACTATTTCCCCAAAATCCACATGTTAATGCAGCATTTACCTTTTCCCCTTTTGGTCCTGGAGGTCCCTGGAAACACATAAGAAGAATCCAAGTTAAGGAACAGCAGAATCACCAATGTATGTGACATTAAAATGAAGGAAATTGCATTCATCAATTCACAAACCCGAGCCACATTCTCTATTATTTTAAGGAACGTGTGCTACTATTTTATGTTGTGCAGTGCTTGACATGAGCAACACTACCAAAAAGCACCCATGAGGTCCTGCCTGCTCCAGCCAGGACAGAGTATGGAGGAGGACCAGAGCAGGGCAGGCAGTGTGGCAGCAGCTCACCAACACGTTACTCTAAATAGATGCAAAAGATATCTTGAGGTATTAAATCACTTCTAGAAAAAACACATGCTCAGCATATCATTACAACAATTATACATCTGTTTGAAATAAACAAGGACGACGGGCTGCTTTCTTTGGCCTATTTGTTGAAGGCATCATTCATCTTCCCTCTGAGCAGCTGTCTGTAGGCAGGCGGGCAGAGACACTGCAGCCCCAGAGAGAACCAAGAGCAACACTTTGATGTGTCTGCTCTGCATTTGCCTTCCAGCACAGAAAAGTACCAAATCTTGGTACCAATGCACAGTGTGAGCTGAAGTGGGACCAGTGGGATGCAGTGGGGAAGGTCAGCACAGAGGCTGGCAACAGCAGCATCTGCATTCCTAGGCAGCCTCCTTCCTACTGTTTTTTCTCTGAGCAAGGCTGTTGGCCCCTTACTGTCATGAAGAGCTCATGAACAGTCTGGTTTGAGTCTGGCTGTGTGATAAGTTTGCTTTGTCACTGAGATTTCCCCTGTGTCTCACTCGGGGGTTCACTCCTGCCTGGCAGTGACACCCCAGCCTGGGGGTGCAGGGCTGTGCTCTGGGGTCTGACTGCACTCCCAGCATGAGGTTTTGCTAATGAAAGCCAAGCCCTGAGAACCAGGCTGTGAAATGGCCCTTCCTTCTTTCCTTGTCTAATGCTTCATTTCTAGAATTTATTCACATTTTTTATCCTCAGGGTTAGGATAAAAACCAACCACAGCCATGTACGGCTCTAACAACACACTCTCTAATTGGATAGAAGTAAGTGTCTGGAGTAGCTTTTCAATTGCAAAAACTGAATGACTTTTACCCACTTTGAAATCCCACTTGGTTTAGGACCAGAATTTAAAAATATTTCATATGGGGCCCTCTAGTGAAGGTGGTGGAAGAGAATAAGGTTTGGAGATAAAATATGGAGTTGTGACCTTCTGTGGAAACCATTCAGTGAAACGAATCAGAGCTGGCTAGGGTTCAATTAGCATAAAAATAAAAAAGTCTGTGTTTCTGTAAAATAAGTAAGAAAATAATGAAGCACCTGAATATCCAAAGGGCTTCCAAGCAAAAATGAAGTCAAGAAAACAGGTCATAAATTAATCCTGTCTGTTCCAAAAAGTATTTCATGGACACTGGGCACCCTCAAGCAGTTCCCACTCAAGTCCTTTGGAGGAAAATGGAACCCGCTTTGGGATCAATTATTTTTATGGTATCACTCTGTAGTGCCAGGAGCACACAACCAAGATCACTGACTTTGTTCTTTGAATGTGCTACTGGAGTTTATTCTCCAGGTTTGGCCTGATGCCCATCTGCAGTCTGTGCTCGCCGAGCTGGCGCAGGAGGGGAAGAGGCAGCTGAGATGAGCTGACAGGTAAAGAAAAGTTAATCTCCAGCTGTGCTGGCCAGCCCTGGCTCAGAATTCAAACTTGCATGGAATAATTTTCCCAACTACAATTGTCCCTCCTAAACAGTTATATATGTAGCAATAAATGAGTAATAGTTGAGACACTGCCTATTTATTATGGAGCAGCATGAACAAAGACATGTTGTATTTGGCACTTAGTGCTACTTACTGGTTTGCCATCCAAGCCAAGAGGCCCCTGAAAAAAAGAAGGAAAAGAGAGTATTATCAAAAAATAAAAAAAGAAAAAGAAAAAGAAAAAATTAATTTACAAACATAATATCATCAGGCATGCTCTGAAAGAGACTCTACTTACGTACAGCACAATCTTTGGCTATGATTTTATGATTTACCTAATCCTTCATCCATGCAATCCAGCAGGAAGGTTTCACAGAGGTACAGTAAGAGGCATCAAACAATTTGCGGAGTGTGAAGGAGTGTGAAAGGAAGCGACAGGATTAGTGACAGGGATAAGGTGACATTGCTCTGGCACTTTGCCTGGGACTCCCTGAGGTCTTGAAAGTCAAAAACAGCAGCAGTAAAACATGCCTGATTTGGTTAAACTGAGCAGATCCATGAGTGATTCGCATCAACCTTGGATATGAACCATTTACTTTTGCCAAAGCACTTGGTTATCCCAGTTCTTCCCCAGGTCTCCTATCTCTAAGGTTGCTGCATCAATATGGAACATGATTAATTCCCCAGCATTTCTGGCACTTAAACCCTTAATTAACATCAAACCACTGAATGTGTTGAGCCAAAGAAAACATTGCTTTTGATAAAGGATGTGAGGAAGGAGGAAGCACAGGTGCTCTAAGGCCAAAGCTGCCCCTGTCATCAGCTGGGCTGGCACATTTGGGGACAAAGAGACTCACACGAGTTCCTGTAAATCCACTGCCTGTGGCAAATGCAAGAGCTCCACCTGAAAAGCTGCCCTTGGGGATCAGCTCCATTCCCTCCTACACCTGCCCTGCACATGTGTGGAAAATGCACATCCTCCTCCAGCATGCTGGGATGAAACATCTCCCACCTTACAGCCCTGAGAACCATGAGGATCTACCAAAGCAAATGGGGTCTGGGCTCTGGTACAATGCTAAAGCACCAAAGTTCTCTGTATTTCTTAGGGAACTCATTAGGGGGAGGTTTTCTTTAGTTTATCTTATATCTGTAATGGGGAAATTGAGCAAAAGAGATAAAGGTGGGTAGGAGGAGGCCAATGGCTGCATTAAAAAGAGCATCCTTGCAGCTCACAGCCATTGATAAGGAATAAATCGGTCTGCAGTGGCTGTGCTGATGGGGCCTGGAATTTGAAACTCTGGGGAACACAGCTCTGTTAGGAAAATTACATAAATCCAGATGGGCAGGTCATCAATACCTGGGCTACAAGGGCTGGGGGACCTGTACCAGAGAAATTCATTTGAAATTAAACAAGGATTTCTTTACAGACATGAGATTTCTGAAGTGATCAAGCATAGGTTATATTCCTCATGTGACGTGTATTTTTTTCTTATAAGGAACCATCAGTGCACAACAGCTACATAGTAGTAATGAAAAATATAAATAAAGCAGTTGTGTCTGTTAATGCAAAGACTTGCAGGTCACAACCAAACTGCCCTGACATCTCCTCCATACTTTATCTCACCTCAATTCCTGACATTCTAAAACCTGGGGACAGCATCAGGTTCATGGAGCTTCTTTTGTGAAACTACGAGTGTTGAGGTGATTCATCTGCAGCTCCTGATGCAACTCCCTGACTTCCAGAGGATTAGAAGTGGGATCTGAGCAGAGAACTCGCAGTACATTCAACATCTCAGAGGAGTAGAAATCCCAGAATTTTTTTTAATATAAAATGCCAGTTCATCAGCTTTTAGCTATTCTTGTATCAGTCCACAGAGACATCCAGAAGGAAAAACAATGGCCTATTCAGAAGATGTTTGAGGGAAAGCATTTAATGCTTGAGAGAAACAATATCCATCAGGGTTCCAAAGAAGCTCTTGGCCAGCCATTGCACTGAATGGACAAGACTTACACAGACTTTTAAATGTCTTGTTAGTCTGGGCTGGAGATTTAATTGACTCTGTTCTACCTGCCCAGCCAAATGTCTGTGTGAGCAAGGCAGGATTCCCAAGAGCAGCCAGGGGATTTCATGGGTAGAGCAGAGAGAACATCTGAAATCTGGGCTGCCTGACTTGACTGTCTGCAAATCTCAGGAGTGCCCATGTGTTGAGCTTGTTATTGTCTTTTATTTGAATTCTCCTCCATGTAATTTTAATTAAAGATGAAGCAATCTCTAATTTATTTGATAAAAAAGGAACAGGAAAACAATAAGTAACCCTCTATTCCCCCACTCAAAACCAATTTCTATAAAAGTTTTCACTCTGAGAGGACAAAAATCACTTCCGCTCAAACAGCAAGGAAAAGTGTATGAAAAAGGAAAGTTTTCTCCTTGGACATCCCAAGCAATAGAAAGTATCACAGTGGCTTTATGCTGTGCTTTTTGCTCAGGGAGCAATTTCACTTGTGCCTTCACTCACTCTTGATCACAGCCCTCTGCTCTAAACCACACACACAGTGATCACACTTCACATAAATCATTATTCACTACATCAAGAGTGGATGAATTTTCTGCCTAGGACAAACCCAATACTTTAAAACAACGGAAAATTCAATCAGTTTCTCCCAAAACATAGTTCTGGTCAAAACCATCACTGCACAGGCTAAGTGGGACAAAATCCATCAGTCATGGGTGCTTCAAGGAAGACCATACTGGTGGGCTCCCAGATGACCCCAGAGTCCTCTCCAAGCTGGTAACCAACTCACATCTCATTTTCTGACCAGTGAGGACCAGCTGCATTGAGTGGCTGGCCAAACCAGCTCCATGGGACACCCTCCCCATTTGAAAAGAAAAATTGTTGCTGTCAGATTTGCAAAGGAAATACATCTGCAACATCTACCTGGAGCCCTCAGGTTGCTGGGGCAGGAGGAGCTAGGTTAGTGGGGAGAGCTGGTGACATGGAGTGATAATTGCAATTACACGCCTTGGTTTCACCCCTCACAAAGAGTAACATGGGCACAGGTGTTCCTGTAGGAATAATGATCCATGGTGATCCAGTGGTGCATCCCCCTTTGCCATCACCCGGGTGAGGACACTATGAATAGAATAGAATAGGATAGGATAGGATAGGATAGGATAGGATAGGATAGGATAGGATAGGATAGGATAGGATAGGATAGGATAGGATAGGATAGGATAGGATAGGATAGAATAGAATAGAATAGAATAGAATAGAATAGAATAGAATAGAATAGAATAGAATAGAATAGAAGGTATAGACTGATGATATATTATTTAATAATATATAGTTTTACCTTGATGCTAAGAATGCAAACATGGGTCAGATAAGATGTTGAAGCTTGAGCAGAGCTTGTTACTATATCATGTAGTCTTGATGCATGCCTTGCACACAACGTTTCAACTTCAGAGTAAGGGGCCACATTTAGATGAATTTTAAAGCAAATTCTGATGTATTTTTCATTTTGTTCCACAGCAGAAGCTCAGAACTCTTGAGATAAAGCACCAAAATGCCATCTCTCATTGCAAAACTGAGATTCGCCCATTGCTGAGATCAGCTGAAGGCTTGACAAGAGTTTTGAGCTCACCAAAAAGGGAAGATGTGGAGCTTGCAAACTCTGGTTCTCATGCAAAAGCTCTTCCAATAAATTACAAGCATTTCCCATGCCCATCACTCACTTCTGGCTCAGAGCAAGCCCAGGTGCCAGCCTGGCTACCTGGCCCTCTGCCTTCCCCCTCCAGTGCCCTCACTGCTGCTGGCAGGGATGGACTTGCACTAGCAGCATTAGAGGAATTTTAAGGGGGGGAAAATACCCAGTGAAAACAATGCCAGAGATTATTAAGAGGACAATCCTTCTGAGTTGGGAAATCTTCTCTCATGGTTATTTTTAATGTTTCCTGCTCTGCTAAAAATTAGCACAGGGGTCGGAAGGAACCCTGCAGTCAAATTTTGACAAATTCAAAGGGCTGTCTTTCCATCTCTGTCTCTGTGGTTTCAAAAAAAGGGTAGAATCTTATATTTTTGGGAATGAACAAAAGAGCATGGCAATATTTTAGTACCCCTGCAAAGGGCCCTCGGTCATCTGCAGCACAGGCAGGGAACAGGGACCATCCCTTCCTATAGGCCATGCTGTAAATCCTCAGAGGCGAGACAGTGCCTGCTGGCCATGCAGTCCCTCAGCACATTTTTGTGTGAGAAGAAAGCTCTGGCAAAAGCTGTGGCCAAGCATGCCGTGCCAGGCTCATCACAAGGAAAGTGGAGGAAGGCAGCCAGGTTGCTGTGGCTGGTCCCAGCTTCCCAGCTAAAGGGAAAGGGGAGAAAAGGGACTGAGAAACAAAAAATGAACAGAGTGCTCTAAATAACAGCTGAGAATCACTGGCAGTGACTGTTAATAAACTGAGTCCAAGAGACTTGCTCTGGGATGTCACCTCATCCCCAATTACTGCTACTCCTCCTCCCTCCCTGAAGTCCTCAGTGCAGAAGGATCAGAAACCCTTACAAAACAACGGATTTCTACTCCATCCAATACCACCTCTGCTGTACCAATCATTTGTCAAATGCATTTATTTAAACTATTGCATTTAAATATGATTTAATTTATTATATTTTATTGTTTTTATCATTATTATTTATAAAGCTAAATAAATTTATTACTAAATTTTAAAAATTGTGAAGAGTATGGAATAAGTCATACAAGGGATTACCCCAAGCACACACCACTCACTGCTGTGAGCCTGGAGGAGTCCTGGGCAGGAGGTTCCTCCTTCATCAGCCCTGACTTCTGGGTCCCTGCTGTGAGACCCCAAGATTATATCAATCTGCAGCATGACATAACATTGGAAACATTCCTACCAGGAGCTGTCATGTTTAAACGTTAAGATCATTTATATCACAATAGTTTCATGTTTAACTTTATGTATAGCATGGAGAGCCTCACTGCAATGGGATGGAGTTACTGCACATGGGAACAGCCTTGCACATAAAAGAAATAATATTTTTAAATCAATGAACATGATTATCGACAAACCTTTGCTAACAATTTTCTGTGTCTTTATTTGAAAAACACTAATTCAGTATTGTCCAACATAAATTCCCCTTTGTTCTATGACTACACACAAACCAGAACCCACTTTTCCATTACTAGATGATAGTTTTTTGCCTCGTTTAAAAAAAAAAAACCTCAAAACCAAACAGCTTCTACAATTTTCTTACAAGCACTAAACAGCAACATTGATGAGGCATGATTATTCTTTAATGCTTGCAAGACTAATTGTTTCCATTTGGAAACAATTTACACATGCAGGCCGCATCCTGCATGGCCTTGGAGCCAAGCTCTTCTTGTTCAACTAGAAAACCCCATTTATTTTTATGAGGAAGGGCATTTAAGGGTTCCCCAAAATCTTATCTCCCTGCATGCAACATCCAATCCCATTCTTGTGGGAGATCCCAAACGTGTGGGTTTCTCAGGGCAGTGGGATGAGCCGAGTCCCCCGCACCCACAGGGACCCCCTACTGCAGCAACTCCCACCCCTCTCCCACATTTCTTTCCCCAAAGGCCACCTGAGCACACCCTGGGCATTGTCCACAGAATCTGGCAGGGCTCAGCATCTCCAAACTCACAAAGGCTTTGAAACATTTCTTCAGAGGGAACCATGTCCCACAGCCAGGCTGCCAGCAATAAATCCCCCATCTGAGGTGTCAGGTAAATGATGCAGAGCAGCCGATAAGAGCCAAGCGTGTGCTAACAAGGCAACAAAATCCCCCCACAAATCTGTGCTCTATTTAAAAAAAAAAAATCTGTCCACAGACTGCTGGGAGGCCTCTGCCCATTCTTTGATGGAAACGGAGCAGAAAGGAGCAGTAATTTGCTAAAAACTTCACCCATAATGCAAACCAGACGGCTCTGCAAGGGAGCAGCCACCTCGGAGGCTGGGCTGGTCCCTGCCGGGCATCCGGCGGCCATGCAGAGCCAGCCTCTGCAGGGACAGCCCATCTCCCTTCCACGGTGCACGAACACCCCCAGCACTTCTGAAAGCCTTGGGAAAGAAGGGAACAAACAGACAAAACCAGAAAAACCAAACCCAAGCTCTATCCTCAGAATGCTTTTGGGGCAGCGCTGGGCTCTGCCCACTGTTCAGCCCCTCCTTTACATCGCTAGCCTGAGCTCACCAGAGTGCTTCAATTCCCAACTGTCTTCCAGACATGTCAGCCACATTCTGCAGGGTTTTAAATGAGATAAGGGACCTTTTTCCCTGCAGGAGCTGCCTCTTCCTTAACCACAAGGTGTGCTGTCTTCTGTTTGTGCACAGAGATTTGTTCTGGATGTCTTCTCAAAGATGCTCAAGAAAAATGTCTGGAATCAAATTCAGCACTGACTGGTCCAAAGGGGTGGAAAACAAACACTGGGCTGGAGCTGCACAGGGCACTGCTAGGGTTTTTGAGGAAGGTCTCTTGGAGATGTCAAAATAGAGCCAGCTTGTTCACCTCTCCCAGTACAGACTGCCGTGATTCCTGGGCAGATGTGCAGGATCACCATTTCAGAGGCAAGAACTCACTCATCTGTGCATCACATTGCACCAGTTTTCTTCCAAAACAGCAAAGAATTTTTATGGAAGAAAGAGTCCCCCAACTTCCCCCAAATTTCTGAGGCCTGAATGAGTTCCATGTGTTCTGCACAATTGCTTTCTTCAAGCATTTGATGTCCAGTTGGGCTTTGGATACATATTTTTTTAATGTCCAAAGGAGAAAGGAGATGGCCTCTAAGGTGGGAATGCAATTTTTAAGTAGGTAAGTAATTATGTTGGAAGAATATTGGCATTTCAAGCAAACACTTCTGCAACTTACTGCTTTATATTCTTTCCACACCAGTGTCATTGACAGCCTCTGTTTGGATTACCTCTATTAGGTGGTTAATGAGAAAACTTCTTGGTTTTCTCAGTTTCCCTCTGCCTAGACACCTAGCCTCTGTACCACAGGGCTGGACCCAAATGCACTGGAAAAAGAGATGCAGATCCACCAGCTGCACTCAACACTTGAAGCAGGGAATCAGAGGAAAAGAAGCACAAGAGGCCAGAAACCAAACTTCTGCCCTGCCAGTGCAATTTGGGCTGCAATGTTCTCCTTGCCATTGCTGTCAGCACCTTCACCAGGCCTTCTCCTCTCCCTGTCCAGAACCACTGGAATCACAGAGGATAAACAAATGCATCTGCAGTTCCTCTTCTGGGTGGGATATAAGACAACTTTTTATTATCCCTGTGGAATAATTACCTCTAAATCAAAAGGAAAATAAACTGCTGCCACGAAGAACTGGTCTCCACAAAATCATTCTTGCTTCCACATCAGAGAGCCAGCAAATGGATGTAGCAGGAAAACATGCTGGATCTGCTTTCCCTGTTTAAAGAGGGTTTTCCCTCTAGGCAAATAATTACGTGAATTGGCCACAAAACTGATATTAAAATAAAATGAAAAAGACTGGAACTACAAAGTTTGCCTTGTAAAATAAATGTTTGTTACTTCTGTCTTTTAGGCTCTTACTGGGAGAGGTATGTGTGCAAATGACTTCACGCACAGGAGACGCTCCTTGAAGTCTGAATATTTATGAGTAAAACATAAGAACAAACACAGGACTGAACCCTAAATTACAGTTATGACCTTGATTAGCCTAGCTAAGAAAACGAAATACCTCACCAACAGAAGCCTTCATCACACCACACAGTGTTTAAAAATATACAAGAATAGCAGTGCACAACCAACCAAAACACCCATGCAATGTGTTTTGGACACCACAGGCAATGAGCTACTACCCAAGGTCTGGAAAGCAACTGCTTACTGCAAAAAAACAGGAAAATTTGGTGTCCACACAGCCCATGAGATCTGACCACATAGCACGGCCTCCCATACCTTACATGGGATTTCTGGCAGCCCCCCTGAGGAGTTAAAGCACTGCCTGCTGCTCTGGTTTGTGCATGGAGCAATCCAGAGCTACTCAGGGCTCCTCCAGCCACTCTCCCAGGCTGCACCTCAAGCACACCCAAGCAGCCCTTGGAGATAATTGCATAGGTAGAGGAAACTCATCAAGACATCAGTCAGTTCAATTCTAAGTTACTCCTACAGTTCTCTTGTAAAAGTAGTTTGTTGTTAGTGCCACATCTGGTTTTTGGTGTTGCCATTTCCAGAACACCTGGATAAGTACATGCCTTGGAGCTTTCTGGTAAAAAAGGAAACACAATGGCACAGAGGAGCTGCCACCAGGAACAGGCTAAGGCATGTGTTCCTCATTTTCCCATATCATCCTGTCTGTATTCATATTGCATTTATGGGTCACATACAAAAAGCTTTCACGGACTTTTCCTAAGTTGTCTACTAACTGAAATTCTTCATTGCTGAGGAGAGAAAAGCCCAGACTCCACTGTTTATGGCCAAGGTCTAGAGCTGTAACTAAAGCCACTGTTCCAGTGCTTCACTGTGCTGGGTTTGTAAAAGTCAGGGAACCATCTTCCCTTCTACATGTGCTTCTTCAACCCCTCTCACAGACATCAGCCATTTGGATTCACTTTATGTCTTGAAAATTAATTAAAAACAGAGTTTTACCATCCTTAACATCTGATTTCTGGTTTATATATTACAGCTGACTTCAGTGGATAATTCTGGATTTACAACACTGTAGCCAAAGGAAGACATTAGCTCATTGTCCAAGGCTCCCAAAATAAGTTTCTGAAGATGCTGACCTGCTTTGCTCCAATAGCTCCTTAGCATGAATTGGACTATAAATAAATGAGAATGGCCTGTACAGCAGTATATCAATTCCAACAAAGCAATTATTCCCCAAAATGAAAAGCCAGCATTGAGCAATGCCTGTGTTGTGATTCTTTTTTACCTTAAGTCCATTAATTGATTATATTGGTGTAGTTACCTGTCATTAGAAAAGGACATTATTAGACAAAGAATCATGGAATGGTTTGGGTGGGAAGGAGCCTTTAATACTGACTAAGCCCAACTCTTCTGCCATGCACAGAGACACTCTGCACTATCCCAAGTTGCTCCAAGCCCCATCCAACCTTCCCTTGGATACTCCCAGGGGTGTAACAGCCACAGCTTCTCTGGGCAACCTGTACCAGGGCCTCACAACAAGAACTTCTTCCCAGGTTCCCATCTAACCCTGCTCTCTCTCAGTGGGAAGCCATTCCCCTTTTCCTGTCACTCCAGGTCCTTGTAAACAGTCCATCTCCAGCTCTCTTGTAGCTCCTTCAGGTACTGCACAGTTGCAATTAGGATGTCCCAAAGCCTTCACTTTTCCAGGCTGAAAAATCCAATTTCTCGGCCTTTCCTCATAGCAGAGGTTCTCCATTTTTCTATTTATCCTGATGGCCTTCTCTAGACTCATTGCAACAGAGCAATATCTTTCCTGTGCTGGGGACCACAGAGCTGGATACTCAATGCTGACTTATTTTCAGTAACAAGTTGCATTACATCTAAGCAGGCAGAACATGATGCCTTTTCTCACTGCGGTCCCAAAAGGTTCCCACTGCTGCAAGAGATGGGCAGGATGATGCCTGGATTCTTCCAGGCAACACCCAATGGTTAAAAAAATTCAGAAGGCAAACATCATACACCATAGGAACAAAATAATTACCCCTAAAAATAAATCCTAGTATTCTAAGAGAAATGTATAAAATAGGAGACAACTCTGTTTCATATCATACTTTTCCTCTGCAAAGCCTCTTCCCTGCTCTGCTTTCTATTAATGAAGACATGCACATGAAGTAATTCCCCTCATTAATCTGCTTCATTCTTTTGGATTCTTCCCACTTGAAGTGACAACTCTCCATTTGGGATGTCACGTAGCGGTGTAGCTGAGACTGATTTTAGGATGAGTAGTAGAGGCAGATGAAACTCTCAAGAAACAGAGACTTTGCCTTCAAAAGGCCTCTCCAGTTAATGGAGAAGGGAATGAGTTCTGGTGAACCATAAAGGCAGTATCTCACTAGGAAAGAGAAGAAATATCATGTAGGAGAACAACTGAGTAGTTTGAAGGCAAGTAGAGAACCATCCCTGCATGAGGCAGGGAAAGAGATGGGGCAAAACTGCTAAGGGCACTGCACAGCCATTGCTTAGAACCACAGAATCATTCTGGTTGGAAATGACCTCTAAGATCATCAAGCCCAATCATTAACCTACCACTACCAAGCCCACCACTAAATCAAGAGCCACATCTTCTAAATCCCTCCAGGGACAGTAACTCCACCCTTTCCTGGGCAGTCCGGACTAGTGCTTCACAACCCTTTTGGTGAAGAAATGTTTCCTAATATCCAATTAACAGCTGTGTAACGCAGAGATCCCCCTGCTCTGAAAGGTCAGCTCAAAGCCTACTCGCAGTTCAGCTCTCCCATCTGCTCCTCATTTTCTCCTTTTCCTCCTGCCCAGATGCAGCTGCCTGCCCTGCTCACGAAAGCAGCCACAGCCCCACTGCACCAGCCCTCTGCACAGCCAACCCCTCCCTCCCCTCCCAGCTTCCTGAGGACAAATGACCCCAAGGTGCTGACAGCACATCGAGTCCAGGGGAACCACTCCACAGCACAGATGCTCCTTGCCTCAGGAAGCACAGTTTGGGACACGTCTCAAGGGATCCCAGTCCCAGGGCCTAGTCCTGCCCAACAAGGAACACATTCCCATCATTGCGGTGGCTGCACATCTGCTTTTCCTCTGCTGCCCTTGCACAAACCTGAGCTCAAGGCAGCTGTATGGCAGCAGGGCTCCTGCCTCACCACAGGTATCAGAAAGGCTTTTCCCCTTAACCTGCCTGCAGTGCCAAAAGTTAAACTATTATCTACAAATTCTTTGTCCTTCTGTCAAATCTGGCTGAAATGGGCCAAGTTCAAATGTTACTGGGGAAAGAGAAGGCAGACCCATAGAGCCCTTATACTGAAATTCAGGCTGAGGTATGTGCTGTGATCCAGGATCAGTGGATGTCAAAACCAAATCAAACAAGAGCAGAAGAGCAACAAATCCCAACATCCTTCATGGCAGTTATGACAATGTTAGTAGGATATGCCATAAGGTTAAAAACGGTAACTAAATCCTCTATGGAATTTCAAAAATAACAACAAACCTACAGAACTTCATAAAGAAAAGAACTGTTTCTGCCATAAATTTTTATTGTAAGCCCCAAACTTCTCCTCTTAAGATGTTAAGTATAAAAAATAATGAAATCATCTTATAGAAGCTGTTTTCTCTCTCAGCCCCATTTCCAGAGCTCTGGATCACTTCAACCCTTTAAAGTTTCCTTTGCTTGCAGTTCAGTTATAAACTATCAGCTCACAGCACTGCTGGCCAAGGGATGCATGTATCACCACGCACCACTTAATATCTACCTTCTACCTCTGCATTTTCACCACATCGACCCCCCAAAACAGCTCAGAGTTTACTTGATCACCCTGAAGGGAACTAAATAATTAAGTTCATTTGGAGATGCAACTGGATTTAATAAAACCTATCCATATGCTTCTGCTGAATTATACTCCCAAGACTGCTTTATGTTTAGTTTCCTCCTTTTTCAGGTATTGTCCTTGCTTTGGCAATACAATTATCCTCATCTCCTTATTAGATTATTAGTGCAGCCACAGTCATGTGGATATAATAATTCAGCATTTGCTGATTTCAAAGTCAGGCTAAGACCAGCCCCACAGTTCACCTGGACTGCAGGTCCTGAGGGTAAGAGAGAGGAAGAAAAACCTCATGGTGCTGTTCATGCCATTTTCCCAGTGCAGATGTGGCAGCAAGTTGAGGTCACTGCCAGTCCCTGGCAGCATCCAGGACTGCTGGAGCATCATCAAAATCCCTCTGCAGGAGCTGGGACAGGCAAGGTGCCAGACTGTCCATGGGGACAGTGGTGATGCTCTGTCCTCCCAGAATTTCTGATTTTAAGAGCACTGCAACTAAACTTCATGACTGAGACAGGAGAAGGGACAAACCTGCCAAGGGCACTGCTATCCCAGCAGTGTTTGCCACACCCCACAAGGGTAAAAAGCCACCTTAAAACTGACAATAAACAGCCTGTAAGAGTGAAATTTCACATCTTAACTTCTAACAAAATAAACTCTTAATTTCCATCAGACCCCTGAGGCATCTGTAGAACCTCCTGGTTCTTGCATCTCCGGGGCTGCTGCAGGCAGGTGCCACCTGAGGGAGACAAACCCTTTCCCTGGACTCAGAGCCCTGCTCGCCCACAGCCTCCCCTCACAATAAACTTCATCTATTCTAATCGTTTAGTGGAGTCCCAAGTACTTCCATGTCAGGGATGCAATGGCAGCACAGGCTGGTTCTGCAAAATTAACCCCATCTCCCACCTCTCCATTTCTGGGGAAACACTGCTGTCCTCCCCAGGGAGGAACACAAGGGTCCAGGGGAAGAGAAAACTGCAAATAGCCCTGGAATTCCCTTCCAATCCTCTTCTCTCGAGTTCCCTGACACACATAAAACTCAATAGGTGTTTCTATGGTTTCTGGGTGCTCAGGGAGAACCAGGCCAAGGCACATGGTGGCAGAGACAAGGAGGGAGTTTTCCTAACACACTCATTCAGATTAAAAAAAAAAAAGAAAAAAAAAAAAAGAAAGAGAAAAAAACCTGGGCATCAACCATAGGAAGGAGAAGACAAAGAATAGCCAAGACACCTTCCAGGGCAACAGCCAGTGCAGGACTCACTGCATCACTTCAAAAAGCAGGAGCAGAGGTGGGAACTCACCCTCCATGCCACGAACATGGAGAATTTACATGGTGGTTTTTACCAACCCCTTACACCAGCTTGGGAGTTGCTCCCCGGTGAGCGGCTGAGCCCGTCAGAGGTGGAGCACTGTGGCCATCCAAGTGCATTGATGAGGATGAGGGGAGCCAGCTAGGAGGCTGAGGTTTGGGATTTGGCCAGAACAAGAAGTCTCCTCCTGCACATCCAGCAGGACATCTCTGCTTCCAGGGAAAAATTTTTGAATATGGGCAAATGAGGATCTATGTCAACTTGAGGCTCTTTCACCAGTATCCCCAGATTTGGCCTCTTACAGTTTTAAGTGGGACAAACCCCAGAGCCTTCACTCACTTTGCAGTCCAGTGACCTCTTAGGCAAGAGCATGAATACAACCATGAAAGGGCTCAAGTATTTAATCCCTAAAAACATTAATGGAGATTATTGTTCAGGCTTTTAAGTTGTAGGGCTAAATCTCTCAAAAGCTATTGCTAATAAAGAAAGAGGAAAGCAGTGAAAAAAAAGAAGCTTAAAACAGGCAAGGAAAATCAAGTGTCACAGAAAAAGCTAGAGAGGACCACAGAGCGCAGATCAGAAAAGAATAAAAATAAAAGGAGTGGTGGAGTTACCGGGTAACCATCGCGTCCTGACTGCCCCTGTGGGGGGGAACAAGGGAGATGAGTCAGTCAATGCACCTGCAGCAGCTTGACATCACATAGCAGCAGGGGCCATCAGCTCTCCTGCCAGCCCTGGCACTAAACTCCAGGGAAACCTCTTGGGGCAACTTTCCGACCACAAAGATCACAGGTACAGCGTATTTTCCCTGGATTTTGATCTCCTGCTCCCTTTGGCTACTTACCGCGGGTTTTGCCACCTTGCACCCACCCCTTCTGCCTGTGCCCAGCCCCTGCTGCCCCTGAAGCCATGGATATGCATGGCACACACTGGATCCGTGCCATAAACCTGCCCTGGGATGGGGATACCAAGAGGTGAGGAAACACCTGGGTCTTGGGGAGAGGACAGCAATCACGGAGCTTCAAAGTCCTGTTCCAGTACTTGGTTTGGTGGAGGTTTGCCCCTCGTAGACCCATTAACTTCCTTGCAGCATGCAGCTCTCCCAGCTCACATCTAAGCTTTGCTTTATTTGCAATGAAGCAGAAAGAACAGCTGATGCTGCGGGAGCGACCCTACCGAAGTTCTGAGTAGAACCTGCAGGATGAGCAGAATCAAACACAGCCCATCCAGGATATTTCACCTTTCTGCTCTCCTCAGGAGGTTCCCAGAGGCGTTTACAGCCCGAGGGGCCACTAAACATTCCATGAGTTACAGCAGAGCCTGCTGCAAGCCAGACCCACGGCAGATTACAGGGAAGGAGCTGTTGAGGATTAGCTGGTACACAAATAGGCAGTGAGGTGAGGATTTGGTACAGCAAAGTCATCTGCTGCCATAAACACAGGTCATGTCAGCATGCTGTGGGTACAGAGTCAGAGTCAGGCTTTTTTCATGGCACAGAAAAGCTCTGGCAGCCCCTGCACAACACTCACAGGGGTTCTCCTTTCTCCTAAGCACCCCTGCAGCTGTAACGCCTCCTGCAGCACTCCTGATTCATCCAGAAACAACACTGACTTCAACAACTGCCTATTTAACCAATGACAGTCTTGGGATAAAGTGTACAGGGAGGTTTTTATGGAGATGTATGGCAGTGGAGCACACACAGATAAATAGGAAACACTTGGGACGCCCTGCCCTCGCTTGCTGGTGAGTTCCCCAGCCAGCACACTAACACATTACATGTTTGCTAATATCTGTGACTGTAAATGTTTAATTACAGTCTGTGGTAAGTCTATATTTTAATTGTAGAAATTTCCTACCTAGCATGTAATATTAATACTCTCCAAAACAGAGGGTTTATAGCATATCTGAGCAGAATACCCCTTACTCACGGATAGGACAATCAATCATCCATCAGCCACAAATCCTGTACCACAAATTCTAATAATTTTATATGCATAACTATCTTATGACAGCCAAAAGAATAAAATACCAGAACAACTGCTACTAGGGAACAACAAAATCGGGGATACAGTTAGAGCACTGTGATGCTGTACATGTTAGAAGTAATCAATTCCTTCTGGCCTGAATCAAGAAACAGAAGAAACTAATAAATGCAGTACTGTTGAAATAAAATAATATTGTGGTTCTGTGGGTTCTAGGACTTACTTTATATTATGCTTAAAGAAGTCTCTGGCAAAGGCTACTTATGCTAAAAAGCAGGATTAAAAAAAACCCAAACCAACCAACCAACGAACCCCACCCAACCCAAAAATTAACTAAACCAGGAGTTGTCTTTCAAAGAAGGGCAAGGGGAGAGGAAAGGGAAAAAAGGTCTTGTTTGTGTTAAATCTCCCCTGTGCTCCGTTTGCAATTCAATAGTGCCGTGGGAACCAGGAAATGAAACCAACTAGAGACAAAGAAAAATTAATAGTGCACCATATGTTGCCTGTGTTGGATCGCCATAATAAACGTGACCAGACAGCACACGTGAGGCAGCAACGCTCCCGGCTGCGGGTGGGCTGATAAGAGCCCCTGAGCACAACCAAACAGCTACACAAATCCACTCCAAACTAGCCAAAGTACTGCAGTCAAGGGAGAAATGGCTCTTAAAGGTGCATATCTGGAGTTTTAAATAGGTGGTATCCCAGTATCCTCTTTTTTGTAACACCAAATAATCATTTTGCTCAACCCCCTCTTAAGTGCTTACATTAAAAAATGAACTTGAAATAGAAGCAAAAATTCAAAGGGCTGAAAACCCTTAACTAAACCCACAGGCTGTGCTGCCAATTTCAGGAGAACCAGTGCCACGGTGCTGGGACAGCCCCCATGCTTCATGTGTACTCCTTGTCACCAAAACAGAGCTGGAGATTTATTAGCCCAGGAACAGTACCAAATTTATTTTCCCTAAACTGAGCCCTTTTCAACCCAGTGAGGCTCTATAGGAAGAGAACAACATGAAGAAATGCCCCTGTTAGTTCAATGACAGGCAAGGAAATGTAGCTGCAAACAGCCTGCACCTCTCCTCCTCCTCCTTTGGGGGAAGAAAGGTAGAAAACCAGAAGCACCTAATACCCATAATTTATTTTTTAAATGAACCCTCAGAAACTTGGAGGGCACAAACAAAATATAAATTCTCACTCCAAAACCAGCAGGAGAACAACAGATTTGGATGTGGTGGCACAGCCAAAGGCACGTCTGAACATTTGAAAGGAGGAGTTGACACATTTTCAACTATTACCCCTTCAAACAACTATTTTCCCATAAATTTTCTGGTTGCATTGGTATTCTACTCAAGACTTCAAAGCAAGAAGCAAGCAAGCTATGGTTTTCCCTCTAGCACCCCTTGTGAGGCAACCAAACCCATATTAAATGCTGGAAACACAACAGATAAGAAAAGCAAGACAGAGCTTTAGAACCAATAAATCCAGTAATATGTTAAAATATTAGTACAGCACTCTTTCTGTTAAATAGAGGCAGGCTAAAGAACTCTTTAAAGGGAAAACTCCTTTTTACTGACTATTTTCTGAGTTTAAAATTACTGGAAGTCCCTTGGGGCAGCAAGTTAAACATTTTAAAATCGGCCCCCGCCCCCCCCCCATTTGTCTACAATCGTGAAAAAAAAATACAGAAGCATCTGGTACCAATTTTGTTTCCAGACACACCTCTACCAAAAAATGCTGTGCTTTTGCAAAGACACTGAAAGGCAGGGGAAGGGGAAGACTTAACTTCATTGATCCAACAGTAAAATCCATGATACTTACTGCAGGTCCTGGAAAACAAAAGAAGAACAAAGGAAAAAATAGTCAATTACAAAGAAAAAGTATCATCTGATAAAGCAACACAAAGCAGGAACCAATACCAGAATGATTTGGGATTCTTCAGTTCCATTTCCAATTCCCATGCAGTGACTTTCCAGATTCTCGGCACCATCCACATCCTCCTGTTCCAGGACCATCTCCCCTGTGCTGCTGGCACAGCAGTACTGACAGGGCTGTAAATCCACTCTTTTCCCATCTTTTTCATAGCATGACTGTTCCCTCTCCCCCCCACAAGACCCTGGGCACATCACAAGGCAGGGCATCAGGGCCTTAGGCACCACCTGTGGCCAGCAAAAAGGAGACAGATATGGCCAGAAAAATGTGCACATTTTTATGAATAAAATCTGTATTTTCACCATTTTCTATATTTATTTATCCTTTGGGTAATGCAAGAGGAGCAAGAGATACACTGATAAAAGCCAGAGGAGCAGTGTAGTAGGGACCTGACAAGGACAGTGCTACTGCTTCCACAGATCCCAAATGTTGCTGTTGGATGGTGCCCCTCTCTCCCTGACCTCCAAACGTGTCACCTCCATGTGGCCCATGCTGGTGTCCAGAGGCAGCCAGAGGGCTGATGCACAGTGCTTAGCTCCAGGGAAATGCCCATCACATCCACGTTAGGCTTTGGGAGCCAGCAGCACAGTCTGAGCTTGGCTTTAACAGCAATAGAAGAAGAAACCTTCCCCCATGTCCCCCAGCAGTGCAGAGTGTTCACCACCAGCCACACCAATTCCTGCACTTTTCTCACTGCTTTCCCAAACTGGTGCTGCACTGATTTGGAGCCCTAATCCAAAGCAATCCACACTGCACTCCTGTTCATGAGGCAGCCTATAGCTCTGTTTGGGATTTCTTCATGCTCTGATTCTCGCCTGATCAAAACCAGAAACTAGGCACAATTAGAAGAGGAAAAAAAAATGTGGGAAAGTTTAAAATGGAGGCAAAAAAAAAAAAAGCTTTGTTCAATTTATGTTATTCAACAATATTATTCAAGAAGCATATTTCAAGTCAATGCCTTTTCAAGGATTTTTAAATTAATTTTAATATTAAAAACATTGCTAAGTTGGATTTATAAAAATACCCAAACAAGCCTAAGACTGAGGAACGGCAGCAAGTAATGATGGCAGTACACCAAGAGCCATCCCACTGCCCTGCGTCTGTCACCTGGAGTGGGTCAGTGCCACACAGCCACAGCCACAACCGGGGCAGGGACAACCCCCACGTCTCACTCCAGGCCAGGAGCACACGGGCTTAACTTCCTCTCCTTGGTTTAATTTCTTCTCTATACAGAAGCCAATGGCTCTATCCTAATTTATTAACTGAGCATCATAAACCTGATTTATTAACTCACACCAGGCTACCCACAAAAGCCCTTTTGTGGAAAAGTCAAGACTAAGTCTCAAAGAAGTGGGCAGGAAATTATTTTAATATGGGATTTCAATCATGTACCAATTATAATCTCTTTGGAATTTGTTGCCTGCTTTCCTTTTCTCAGCTACTGTTTTTTTCTCCCCAACATGTGCAGGCAAGTGCTCTTTTAAGTGCTTCCTCTTCCCAAAGCCAGGAATCACAGTCAAATGGGGGGGGTCTGTAAATGCACCTTTGGATGTTCTCCAGCCCCATCAGTGGAGCTACACCAATCTTCACTGTGCTGTTGGGCAACTGGGGCTACATAAATCTTCCTTAAGGCATAAAGTTAAACCTATTGAACTGATCTTTTCTCCTCCTAAGAATATCATCACTTTCTGGTTTGCTGAACATGTTTTTCAATAGCCCAGCCATAAGACATTTGTTTCCTATGGAAGAAAGTCAAATATTTTTCAATTCAACAATAAATAAAGAAGCTGATCCTATACCCAGGGGTTGCCCCTCATCCAGCCATCTCATCATTGTGGGCACATTGCACAAGAGATATGCTCTTTTCAAAGAAATTAACCAAAATTTACTGCAAATAATTTTGAGAATCAGTTTGAGAGGCTGAAAGGAAGAATGAAACAACTTGGAAATTCTTCTTATAGCAAATGAAAGTTGGAAAAGTCTTTGTATGTTGAAAACTATGTGACAAATGAACCTGGGGGCTAGTTTCAGAAGGAAGAGGAGAAAGACAAAAATAACCTGCAAATGCTCAGATTTTGGTCTATGATTGATTTGCCCTGAACATGGATGATACTGCTACAAACAGGAGTGAACACCTTGTGCTCAAGCCTGCAAGGGCATGGAGATATTTGGAAACACAAAAAGATTCCTTAAGACCATGCACAGCTGTGCTAGCAGGAGGTGAAAATCAAAACTCATTAAAAATTAATGACCCAGATTTCCTGATTGACCAACATTAACGTTATTTTATATATCCAAAGCCCGAGAGGGTCACAGTGGCATTATCCCTAGCAGTACACAAACATATGGGAAATGACAGGTCATAGTCATTTATTTTCAAGTATTTTTTCAGCTTGGAAATTTGGGGATAAGATGATATTTCTGTTAAATCTGCAAATCATTTATCATGCAAGCTCTCCCACTATGAGAGGAAAGAGCCAGGCAGGGGAAACAAAACCAGCCACGCATTTCCAAAAGCTCAGGAAGAGTCAGAAGGGACTTTATTGTAACTCTAAAGGGCAAATAGCCCATCCCCAAGATGCATCAAATATGCATCTGTGGCCACCTGAAGATAAAAATTACAATTAAAAAAAAAACTATTAAGACATAGTTTTTGCATATGTGTATTTAAACACACACTATGTATTTACATACACATAGATTTATTAATTCAGGATGTTGTAAGGGGAGTAACTGAGTCATGAGTAACAACAGAGGAGGACAACTGCTACAGTCATAAGAAATCACAGAATCTGGGAAAAACTATTTGTCACTGTGTGTTGACCATTAAGTCCTACCAGTGCCTCAGTGCTGGGGCACACAGGGAACATGCTCTCCTAGCAGAGGCTCCTTACTGAGAGCAGATGTGGGACAGATTAGATTTTTCCTGAAGTTCAGCAGAAAAAGAAATCCTTGGGTATGAGGTTGTCACAGGCAGTTCATAGTGAGAAACAGAGGGAACAACAGAAATACCCAAATAAATACAATTTTCTGTGTGATTTATCCACAAGCAGCCACACGTCTCCTTACTGAATAACAACACCTGTATATTTACCCTTCTCCCTTCAATCACATGGCTAATGGGTTTGAAAGTATAAATTTTGATATGTAAAATATGTGATTTTAAGTACATGTAGTGCTGGGAGAGAAATAACCCTTCCCTGCATAGAAATCCTATTGCCTTTTTCCTTTTAATAAAGCTTTAGATTCTTTCTTGTTCCAAATCAGGATATTTGCACAAACAGAATAGCTGTAGGAAAAAAGCCCACCCCAACAAACAAAAAATCCCTTTGAATTAAATCTTTGTCAGAAGTTCAAATTGAGGCAACACCTGTAGTGTAATGTAAATTTGGAAAGCAAAAATCATGGGTGATGGGCAGAAGACTTCTATCCCAATTCAACAATTTCAACACATTTCCCCAAAAAACTGATTTTGAAATGAAAACATTTTGTAAACAAAACGTTTTCTGCCAGAAACAGAAATTATGCCAAGTCAGGATTTTCCAATGAAATAACACATCATCAAAAAAATGTCCTCTCAGGCCCACCTGTAAAGGCAATTTTGTGCCTAAAACAGCCAACGTTTTTCTCCATGGGCTGTAGTTGTGCCCAGCTGATGCAAACAGGTGCTACCCTACACCCCAGCCATCAGTTTTGGGTGTTTGTGTCCTGAAGCAGCTCTTGCTTCATCTGAGAAGTGCAGAGCCTTCCCAAACTGCACATTTCATGTGGATTGTCTCCTCCTTTATCTTGAGTAAGTTTGAGTTTCACATCAGTTTTTGGATCAATCTTCAAGCCAGGTGAAGAAAGCAGAATGGTATTACATGAGACAGGACCATCATCTCCCACCCTCTAGTTGTGCAAAGACTTTGAACCAGTACTTAAACTAAGCTCCCAAATCCTGCATCCTATTCATCCATGCTTCAGGAACACCCAAGCATGGCTCAATCTTTAGAAAAAATAAACACAAAGACCTGTGAGCATCCGAACCCCATCCCTCACACACAGCACCAGCTGGCAGCAAGAGGGGAAGCAAAATCTCCCAGGTCCCCGGCAAAAATCCGTGTTATTTCACAAACGCTCACTCCAAGCGTTGAACTGGGTCCGCACTGGGACATAGCACATTGAAAAAATAAGCTAACATGACATTAAACCTGATTTTGCCTTTGGCAAGAAAAAAGAACTGCATCTGAGATGAGCAGGCTGGCTGTCAGGACCAACCACAACAGCAAGTACTGCAAAACCTTTCTTCCACCCCACAGTGAGAAAAGGCTGAAAATTACACATAAAATTGTATTAAAATGTGTTTTTCTTTCTACACACCTCTTCCATGGGTGGGTGCACATGGGTCTGCAAGGCTGTGCTTGCTTTCCAGCTGGAAAAGAAACTGCTGATGCTCATGTGCAGGAATAAGGGTGCTGGGACCCTTGTGTCTGCCCTGGCAGGATGGGATGGAGCTCAGGACATGCTGGACCAGACTAAACAGCCAAAGTGATATCTCCCCAGGGAAGCTGCTGGTGTGAATCTCTTGGCCTTACAGTAGCAACAGTGGGATGAACTGGTTTTGAAAAGTAGCCTCTTTGGCAGTGGTTGTGCCCAGCTCCAGGACTGCTCCTCTGCTGCAACAGTGATTCCCACGGGGCCAGATGATGGAGAGAGTAAATAAAATGGGTAGGATGGAGCCATTTGACTCAGTTACTCCCTGGTTTGTTCAGCTGGGCTGATGGTGGCAGAAACACTCCCCAGGTACTTGATCCTCCTGTCTGAGGTCAGGGAGGGGATGACAGCAGGGACGATGGTGCTGCCACCAGAGATGTGAAGCTCAAAGGAAGGCTGGGGTTTAGTGCAGCCCTCCAGGCCTTCCCAAGGGGAAACTTTATGCTTCTCTACAGCTAAATAAACTACCAAGCCCAGAGACAGGGCCCCAGCAAGACCCACTGGCTGCCCTTCGTGGGTTCTGGGGGCAATGCGGGCTCATCCCCACTTTTTAACAAGTGTTTTTTGAAGCATGTGCAGCCAGGCTTGTCCCACGTCCAAACAGTCTAAATAGTTAAATTTTTTTGCCAGAAATGGTTTAAAAAATAATCTTTTATGGTATGGCACATATCTGGGGAAGAGAGCAGTTGTCCCAATGCATTTTCATGATGATGAATTCTTAGTTTAGAGAAACAGAGCTGCTGGATAATTTATTTTATCTGAATCCATCATGGCAGAAGAAAAAAGAAAAATTCAGTCTTGGTTTAAATCAACAGGAGGGTGTGATTAAAAGGGACAGGAGTATCTCTTAACAGCTTCTCCGCTTGTTTCTTAGAGATATACATTGAAAGTTTCAGTATGAATCTGAAAAGGTTTTTCAACATGACCATTTCAACAAATGCTAGAGAAAAACACTTCCCTTGGCAGGGCTGAGTCTTCTGGCTCTCCAACAGCCTTTGTCTGGAGGCTGTGAAGCCCTAACCAGGCAGGGTCCCTGGGGATGGAAACCAGCATGCTACACAAACAAAATTTTATTCACATTTATCAGATGCAGCGAAGGAACAAGGACCTGGTTTATGTGTGGTCGGGTTCTCAAACAAATATAGAAATATATATTCAAGTTATCTGGAGAAACAAACATCTGGCAGCTCAGCCAAAAGCAATACACAGCGGGATGCCTGCTCCCTGTGTGTCTATCTGCAGTGGGGCAATCCACAGGCTCTGCACCGCATTCCTTGGATTGCACTGTGTGCCCCCTCGAGCCTGAGTGTGTGGCAGTGTGCTGTGGGTGGCTGCTGCACTCTTCTCTATTTTCCTCCACAATTGCAGAAATTTCAAAAAAGTTGATACTAAGGTTTGAAATTTTTTATCATCAATAATTAATTTCTTATTTTTCTTTTTTGTTCTCTTTTATATTGCTTGTTTTCTTTCTGGTTCTGCATTGATACAGTGGCAGCTTTCTGCTTCATCAGAGGGATGCTCAAGTGCATTTTCAGATGTGTCACAGCATGAGGGAAAATGCTGTTTTTCAAAAGTTTTGCATGAAGCAGAGAGGAGAGATTTAAGGGCATGTGCGAGCTCAGTGCTACCTCCCAGATTTTTGTATGGACCAGAGACACATCTTGCACAGCATTTACAAAAATGCCTGCATACAAAATCAGATCCATTGGCTGACCTCTCCAGCTGCCCTTGGTTGAATGCTGTATTCCACTGCGCTCTTTAAAGCCTTCAGGTGATATTTAAAAAACAACCAAGAAAAGAATCAAAGCTGTCTGATAGCTATTCCTACAGCCCAACTGCTGGGAAAATGAAACAAATTAACAAAGCTGGCTGGGATCCACCACCACCCCATCAGCATCTATCCCTTGGCTACGAGTAAATCCCTGATGCTTCAGGAACAAAAATATCTCAGAAAACACCTAATGCACTCTGGAACATCATCAATGGAAGAGAAGGAAAATGCCTGCCTGCCTTTCTTGTCCATCAGTCCATCAGTTCATGTGCTGCTGCTGGTGTGCAGCACAAATCCACTCCATTTTCTTTCCTCAGAGTTAAAAAAAAAAATGTTTAAAATATTGGTGATCAGAAAGTTATGCTGACCTTTTAAAGTTCCCAGCTGTGAATTTTCTATAGCAAGAGGCAGCAGAGAACAGAATGCAGCCTCCTCACTAAATGAAAATCCACTGGCTCCCCTTCATTCCCTCAATGGTCAACAACCTAAGAGTCTGGACATGTAAAATTTCATGTTCTGCTTTCTGGCACACTGAGGCAATCCCAAAAGCTGCCTGGCTTTCTGGGCACATCCCTGTCCATTCTCCTCAGAGAGAGCAATGCCAGCTGCATCTCCCTTCTCCAGCAGCACTCAGACCCAAGAGCAGAATATAAACAGCACTTCTCCCCAGCTCAAACAGGGTCAGTCCTTTCCCATTTCGAAGACAGGGACAAAACCCCATACCAGACACACTGAAGTGACAGAGACACAGAATTACAGTCAGCTCAAATGAAAATCCCCAGCAAAGTGGGGTGGTTCCACCCAGGCTGAGGGCACACTGATGCTCAGGGGATGTGCCCAAGGCTGGTGGCCCAGGTTTGGTTATCCCGGACTCCCAAATACAGACACCACCACCCCGTGGCTGGCAGGACACGTATGGACACATCCACATGCAGAGAATCAGTGCAAACCTCCAATCTAACATGGCTAGGGGATTCCCTATTTCCATGCTAATTCACTGTATCTTTTCAGTGTTGGGTGGGGCAGTGATGAGGCTGAATCCTGCAAGGAGAAATGGAAAGATGGATAAAAGATACAACAGCTGAGAGTGTTCTGAGTAGAATTTGACTGGGGTTTTTTTTTTGGTTGGTTGGTTGGTTGGTTTTTTCCTTTAATTTTTTTAACTTGTTTTTGGTTTTTAGGGTTTGGGGAGTTGGTTTGTTTTTGGTTTTTTTTGGTTTTTTTAGTTTTTAATGAAACCCTTCATACCCAGCATGCAGGGGTGAGGGAAGCCCCTGTTCCACAGCCTGTTAGATGGAGTGACTCGTGTCATTACCCAGGGACACCTCCAGGGCCCTCAGTGCCATCAGGCAGGTGATGCTTACCGGGTTCTCCGCGCCGGCCAGGCTTCCCTCGCCTCCCCGGGGGCCCTGTGGGAAGCAGAGAGCACAGGGTTAGTGATGACCCATGGACAGCAAGTTCAGGAGAGAATCTACCACATGTCCTTCCCTTTGGACCCATCTCATGTCCTCCCCCCCTTTCCCAAATACTAAAAAAAAATAGTATGCCGCACATCTTAAATACTGTTTTTTAGTTTTTTTTCCCCACAACATAATTTTGGTGAAAAAAACCAAGATCAGGCTCCTAGGCAAGCTGGAAAGCAGGTTTTGAAGTTATCAGTATTGCTTACACAGTAGAGGGAGCCACGTCTTATATACCCCACAGCTCTGGAAAAACCCTTTGCTGAGCGGGCAGCATCGCTGGGCAGTCCCTGCATGCTGCAAACAGCTGTTACAGGCTAGCAAATCACAATATTTAAAGGATTAAAGTGAGGAACATAAACCTCTTGGTACAAATCATTATCTGAGTCGGAGCTTCTTCTGTGCAGACTGCTGACACAGCCTAGATCTGGTCATACAATTATAATTTCAGATATAAAGTTTGCCTTATATTCTTAGCCTACTGGGCAGCAATGGCTAAGGGATCAATAAAGTGCCATAAATGACAAAATATCCTTAATTAAGAGAAAATAATAAACACTGATACAGAATACTTCTCCAGTACATGTAGAGCATCCAGGTCCCTGGCAAAGCCATAACACCATGTCCTTCATGCCAGTGTGTTGCAGCCTCTCTGCTGCAGCCACCCTGGCTGGCACCTGCAAGCATCACTTCTCGCACAACAGGCTGGAAGAAAAAGCCCCTTTTTGCAGCCTTCTGCAGCAGGTCAGCCAGCTCTTGTGGAGTATTTGCTGAGTGACAGCAACATTAACAAAAAGCAAGGACTTCCTTTTTATCTGTGAAACAACACTGCTCCCTCTCCTTTCTGCTGGGAAAGGATGATAAACAAAGTTCATTAAATATTTCTGCACTCCTATCAGAATTTCCCCTGTTGCATAAACATTTCTGTGCTCAAATGTGCAACTGCATCTCCAGAATTTCAGCCACAGCCTGGAGTTCTCCTCTTTGAAGTTTGGATACACTGTCCAGCACTCCCCATCCCCAGCCCACCACAGTGCTCTAGAAGACCCCTTTTCCTCACAGGGGCTCCAGGGGGAGCCTCAAAACCCACTTGCTCCCTCACTATGGGATTGGCAACCTGCAGACAGAAGCCCCAGGTAGTCACAAATATTGGCAGAAACGTCTATCACCACTCCCTAGGTAACTTGCTCACAAGTTTCTACAGTGGAGACAAAAAAAAAAAAAAAAAAAAGCTCCAAACATATTTGTGGCCTCCTTGAAAGCACATTACAGCCAGGAGAAAGGTTTACTTCCTCCATCCCCAAGTCAGGCTGCTTTGGAGAGAAGCCACGGCTCTGATGGAGTACCTTTTCAACCCTGGAGACCAATGGTGACTGAGCAATCAAAGCCCCTCTACCTGTACCACCCTCTTGGCTAATTTTGGGGGTCTGACCTCCAGGCAGCTTTCAGCCTCCCTCGGAGTGCAGGGGGTGCTTTAAACACCAGCCTTGCTTAATCCTTCCCTGCCTTTCCACGGACTCCCCCTGGATTTGTTTAATATTAAGTGGCTCTCTCAGTAACCATCCTGCTTTCCCACTTCTGCTGGCAGCAGGCAGAAAGCACAGGGTGCTCCTTAGGGAGGAGGAAATGTCCTAATGAAGGTGTAGGAGAGGGAGGCCCAGTATTTAAACAAGTGAGTAATAAGCTGGTATCGATGCTTTTAGGCAGCTTAAAGGAGGGTTGGTATCTAAGGTTGGATGCCCAGAGCTCCCACATAAAGCTCGGGTTGAAGCCATTCAACTGAGAATGTGAGAAACCTGCAAGAAACCAAAGATTCTGTATTAAAAGGGACCTTAATACTAGGATGGGGTTTTTTTCAAGTTTACGGGAATTCTTAATACTTCACACCACATGGGAAAAATTGACTCTTGTCCACACCAACACAGGTTGTCTGGAGACATGGCAGATACCCCCTCCCTGGAAACATTCTAAGTCAGACTGAATGGAGCTTTGACTGACCTGATCTAACTAAAGATGTCCCAGCTCATTGCAGGGGACCTTTAAAGGTCCCTTCCAACCCAAACCATTTTGTGATCTTATAATTCTTTTCTCTACAGTCTTCCAGGAAATCTGTAAAGTGGGTACAGCATATGCACTTACACATATATGTTAGAGATATTGCTTGTGGCAAGAGTGAGATAAATCAAAATTGAGAGAGGAAGAAATTAAAAATCCATTCTCGTCTGTTTTACTTGCTGTTTCTATCTGTAAGCAATTTGGTTAAAAAAAACTGAAGTAGGGTTTTGGAAATCACATTTAGAATCCTGCTGCCATTCAGTAGCTGAGTTAGGCAATGTCTGTGAGGAGAAAAAATTTTGGTGGGAATTAAAAGGAACAGTATCAAACCCAATATTTACTTTGGGCAAGAGATACAGATGTGGGTGAGCAGGACAGAGTCCTCCTGGCTCCCACAGGAGAGGGCAGCACACAGGAGTGGCCCAGGAGTCATTAATGCCATCTGCAACCTCAAACTCTGCAGATGTGATAATGCCTGTGGCTTGCACAATGGGAAATTATTATTTTAGCAATTTCTAGGTTATTCTGGGGGCTCAGCTTTGGATACTGCTTAATGAACCAGGCATAAAGGGAATCCTTACTACAGCTCTTGTTTTCAACCCCTCCAAGAAACTACAAAGGAAATTAAGGAGGCCTCGGAATTTGCTTGAAGATAAATGCTCCCTGTAAACTGTTACCTAATGACTCCATCTCCCAAGACCTCGCAGTCTGATGCTTGTTCAATATAATTAAGATTTATGTTGTATTAAAGTAAATTGGGCAATAGCTAAGTCTTTTCTTCTAACTGTGCCAGCCCCACTGTATCAGTTCTGGGAGTCCTTTATTTACATTGCTATGAAAGAGTGTTTTGGAGTGGAGAATGAATACAAAGCATAACAGTCTATTTTTAAACAACTTGTCACGTTCAAGCTAAACAGCCTTAATCCAGGGTATAATATGCAATTTCTGACAACACCATAAAGTTTCCCAGAAAGATGATAGATTTAGTAACCCAAAGACAAAGAAAGAGAATGAAATACATTGCTATTTGAAAATATTATGAGGAAGAGATGATGGATGTATCTAAAGAATAGCTCCTCAGAAACAAGGTAAAAAGTTCACAGTAAACACTCACAATTGCTGGGTAGCAGCCACTTATGTCATCTACCGTGGGCAAGTAAATGAAATATTAAAAATCAACATCACTTTATAATTCACATAAAATACTGTCAAAAGCCAAACCCATGTACTTGTTCACAATACAGTAAATAACCTTTGTTTGAATTAATTTACCCATTGCAAATTTGGCTGCTCAATGAATACCATAATCCATCAACACCAGGAGACCAGGCACTATGTGTGTTTAATGTCTTTTTACCCCTTGTAATTAAACCAAATCTAGTCCCTGACTTGTGTTCCCATGGATGGGAGCCTCCCATCCCTTCAGCTGGAAGGATACATTTCTGCCTGAGCACATTTTGCCTGGCATAAGGTAAAATCAATATTTCTTGAGGACAAAGTGAGTTTAAAATATTAGCAAGAAAGAGAGTCCAGCAAAACCTCACTGAACACCAATGCTTTGTTAAATGTTATGCCAGTGAAGCACATTTTACCCAAGAACTTGTGGCTCTAACTTGTGCCCTTCCCTTACACTTCTCCCACATATCACCTTTTTCCATGGGGAACATTTACACAAACGTGTTCCATTAATCTGGGTTCATCTCTTCCTTCAAGCCACGTGCTGCTGAGGGACTCTCAGGGACTTTATTTTTTTGGTTATGTTGATCCAAGTAGCTGGGAATAGTTGGGAACAGCATTCGAGTAAAAACCTTGGCCAAGTGAAATGAAGACCTATCTTAGTGGTGTAGCAGTGGTTCAAGCCCAGAGAGTTACATACCCTCTGAGGAATTTTTGGGGGCCTAGAAAGTGAGGCCCCTCTGAAGGTAGAGTTAGGTTTGGCCTTGGAAAGGGAGTCGAACTCCCCCCTCCTGCCCCTCAGTTAACAATGGTATCTTGTGTCTCACTCTGTCCTCCCTTACTCCTTCCCGACTAGACCCTGGCCCTCTGACCCTTCCCTGTTCCTCCCCTGTACCATTATGAGATAAGTTGTAACCCTCAGAATAAAAGTCTGAAAGTTGGGCTTTCCGGGGTCTTTTGCCCCTGAACCCAAGCAGAGCGGACCCTCGTGTCTTGTGTCTAATTTTGGGTTCCGGGCAAGAGAACACTCTCTCTCTCAGCAACTCTCCGGCTTTTGGGACAGTGGCCACCATCCCAGGAAGCCCGGCTCACAGCGAGGGGAAAAGAAGTCCTCAGCTGAAGTTGACTTAACAAAAAGGAAACTCTCAGAACAAGCCGCTGAGCCACCGGCCGTCCCTGTGGTCAGCTGTCCGGCCCTCGTCACCGGCCACATAGTGGATCTTTAAACCAGAGAGTTTTTCCCTTGCAAGCATGGCACAGTGAGCTGATCATGTTGTGAACTCTCAATCATAAATATTAAGGTTACTTTTAGGACCTTATTTTCTAGAGGAACTCATATCTAATACATTGTGCTCTAATATGGGATTAAGTATTACACCAATTTTACACTGCTCATGTGGTTGCACTTAAATTCTTTTTTTTTATTATTTTATTTTATGAGCTTCAAATGATTTAACTTGTTTCCCCTTCTTCCCTTTTGGCATTTTGCAAGTTGCTTTCACTATATCAGCATTTTTTTCAGTTAAAAACGAATCAACCAGAAGAATGGCTTGAACAAATTGGTTGGTTCAGCCACTCTCAAAAAGTGATTTTTAATTTTTTTTTTCATATGGCTTTACTTAGAAGGAAGGAGAACTTTGCAGCAGAGCACGGTGGGGTCTGGTATTGAGCACGAGGAAACAGCGGCCCCGGCCAAGCTGGCTGCTCCTGCACAAAGGGCAATTTACTCTCCTGTTCCCTGAGGAAAAGGTTTATGGTTCATGGGCAGAAGTCAGAATGCTGAGATGCTTGCTCAGCTGATACTCATCAGGTATTCAAGTCAGGCTGTGGCTCCGAGACCGCGGATCTGAGATTAAACAGTTTTGGGTCACAACACTTTGCATGAACCTTTCTGGCTTTGGATTCCAACAGGCCCAAAGATTCAAAGCAAATACCAGATGCAGATTGGAAACACGCAGCACCTACAGTCTGCAGAAGTTTTCCAAATAAAACAAAAAAGAAGTAATTCATTTCGAATTTGGCCCAAGTGCCCCAAAAGCTCTCTGAAATCCTGAGCTACATTTTGTGTTAGCAAAAACCACCCAGAAAGCAACCTCTAGTTGTTAGCTGGGGAGAGCTCCTTGCAGTTCCACACCTGATCCAATTGCTTTCAATGTACAAAAGAAGTAAGAAATTATTTTTCTTCTTATACCTTCAAAAGCATCTTCCTCTCAATGCATTGAGGAGCTGTGCTAAACCTCAGGGAACAAAACATTTGCTCCAGTAGCCCAACTGGAATATTTCTGCTACTGTTGGGATAAGAGAGGGCAGTATTCAAAATTTGTTTTGGCTAAAGCACCTCAGGACCTCAGCACTAAAGGTTTACAGCCGCAAACTCCTCCTTAACCTAGAGTTAAGCTAAAATGGTGGGTTTCCCCAAAATGAGGGACATCCAGAAGGGGACGGGCTGCAGTTTTAAATTGTTCCAACAAGATGCAGCAGAGCAAATCCAAGCCCCAAATCTAACATTCAGCTGCACCAATAAAACCTGCACACAAGGTATAGTAGTCTGTTTCAAGACACAATGTTTCTAGACCAGGGAGAAATTTAGGGTCTTTAAGTGTGTTTTTACCTGTAGCCAGAGAAGTCCCCTCTTACCCTGGGTGGATGCTTGTTGCAAAATAAATAAAAATAAAATCCAAACTCATTCAAAGTGTGAACTGATACATACACACCCACTGAAACCGAAGCTCTGATTATGCTCCATTTAAAACAACCAAGATGGTGCCACTCACTCCATACTCTGGATTCCCCACCCTCCACCCCTAAATTCTTTTTTTCTTTTTTTCCCACACCCAGAGATAGCTTCTTCAAACAGTCAAGTGCATACAGCTCTTTTGTTTAGTCATCAGAGCATGAAGATAAACTGAATTTGAGATATAAATTAAGAAGTGACTGGAATAAAGCCACAATTGCACTTACATCAAACATGGGATTTTTCTTCTCCTGTTATAGCTGGTCTTACTCAGGCCATTTCCAGATAATACACTGGCACAGCTGCAGTGCAGGGCAGGAACAGATGTTTTCAGCATACCCCATTTTATTTTTAAAACAAGAGGATGCATATTTTGGCAGCTGTGGGGGCTGCTATATGCAAGGTAAAAAAGTTTTCATGGCAGATTTCAGTTTTCCACATCTGCACCGAGACAGCTGCTTCAGTACAAGTCCTGGACAGAGATGGGAACTTTGAACATCTTTCAGAAAGTGTCTATGCACAAACACGCACACATATTTGGCTTCATGTTTCTTTATGAGAACAGTGACCAGCTCTGTTCATCGTCCCCATATGCTCCTGCACACTTAAAACACTTAGATTAAAAAAAAAAACAACAACATTCATATCACAATCTCTTCAGAGACTTACTGATTAGGCAAGTCAGACATTGCTGTATCAATGTGAATCTGGAAAATGAACACAGATTCGTTTTTCTTCTATGGATACAAGCTAGAAATCCATGTAGTGACAGAGCTGGGGAACTGAGATGCCAAATTCACACTGCATTTGACTGAAATGCATGATCCTTATATTATCTCTAGTATTGGTAAGTGAAAGCAGCACTGCCCAGAACAAGAGATGAACAAACCGACTCCCTTGAGGTCTTTTTCCTGCTCAAATAATTTTTAACACAAAGTCACCAGCAACAGATTTATTCAGCAGATGGAGATGATGATTGCTCTACTCAAATCACTAAATCTGCCTGATGAAACACCAGCCTGTTCACCAACACAAGGAGTAGCTGCACATCTCAGGAGCACCTCTACAACATGAGGTAGCTGTGTATTTCTTGCAGAATTAAGACAATTTTCTTTTTTTCCTAAGAATTGCAAGACACTTCTGTAAGGTAAGGAAGATAACGAAGCACTTATTCCTTCCTTCAGCTTTCAGTTGCAATCTCACATTTAAACAAGTTTGACATGTTGGATTACAAAATCTCTTGTGAAACATTCACATCTGACACAAAGTACTTGGGTTTTGATGAATTGCATCTTTGGAGCACGGAAGTACTCAAAGCTAATGCGTCTTATCTACAATCAGAATTAGCCATTCCAGAGCCAAGATCTCACAGAGAAAAAAAGTAAAATACTCTCTGTAATTTTCAATACTTGAAAAATGAGAAACCAGAAAATAAAGACTTAGAGAGCAGCTGAAAAATGCATTTTTTCGGATATCTAGAGAAGCTCCTAGTTATTATAGAGAAGTGTATCTATTGGAGACTTTAAGCAAAAATTCACATCCTTTGTACTTAAATATTATTCCCACACTTGCTGACATGGTCTGTGGATAATGCCCCTCCTGGCAGGATTTTCCACCCTCATTGTTTCCCAGTTTCCTATGAAGGGGAGCACAAGCTGCCATGTGTAAACCATAAAGCATCCAAGGGATGGGGCCAAGTGCCTCCTAAGAACACACCCACAACCATCACAGTAATATCATCAGGAGAATTTGCTTCTATGTTAGAAATCAAATTCAAAATAAAAATCAAAGTTTTCCTGTTTCCAGACTCATCCAACACTGCACTTACAAGTGACTATTTCAGCATCTCTAAAAAAACCTGTTGAATTCTTCCTCCTGTGGTCTTGAAAAGACACATTTTTTATCCAGTATAACTCACTCTCCACCCTAAATCTCCTGCATGCAGAAGGCATTTCCTCCACCTTTGTAAGAACTATCTTGTTTTCTACACCTTATTCTACGAGCATCATCATCTCTGTAAAGAGAGAAGGTCAGGAATAGCCTGTCAAGCAAATATGAAGTCAGCTTCTGGAGCTGTTTCTACTTCCATTATCTGCATTAACCCTTGACCAGGCCTACATGATGCCATATGCTTCAAAAGACAGGGAAAAAGCACATCTTAGTGAAACACAACCCAATCAAAACGCAAACAGCCAAATCCTTTCCATGCGGATGAAGCCTTGCAAGGCTTGTACATAAGTAAAAGCTGTACAAAGCAAAACTAAAAAAATCACATCATTTTTTCCCAGTGACAGTAATGTCACACAAATAAGCAGCTGTAAGTTACAGACACTAACAAGGTTGTCTGTTTCAAAATAATTTTACCCAATATAAAACATCCAGTGAAATTCCCACACTGTCTTTAACAGAGTTAAGTGATGGGAGATAGACTCAGGTGATCCTCCTCCCAGACACTCAAAATTAAATTGATGTGTGAATTCATTCTGCCATGAATTATCCATCAAGCAGTTAATCTAAGAATCAGACTCATTTAGGTTGGAAAAGACATCATTTAAGATGATCATTAAATCCAACCATTAACCAAGCACTGCTAAGTCCCTAAACCATGTCCCCTAAATGCCACAAAAAGAAAGCAGACCATCTGTGAGCAGAGTTGCTGATCCAAGGAAAAGGAAAAAAAAAAAAGAAAGAAAATAAAGTCTTCTCTCTTTTAAGTACAAAAAAATTCAATTACAATATGGACTTGTAAATATAACATAAACATGCCTCAAATGTCCTCATTTTTAGTTTCTATTAAAATAAGCAATGTTTAGAACAAGCATGTAAATCTCAGTTTTGCCATGAGAAGAAAAAGGCTGGGGTCACCCTGAGATTTCTCTGGGTACAGCTAAGGGTGTCACCATCATGGGAGAGGACATGACATTTCTTGGCCTCTGCATTTTTCTTCTCCCTTCTGCTAATATGTTTGCAATAAATCTTACAGGAACTTAAGCTCTTGCTGTACATTTAGAGCACAACTCAAATTCTTTGGAAATTATAACCTTTTGTGAAAGGGCAAGTGCATAACCATATATTTGAGGGATACAGACTCTGCCTAATGCTGTGGGAAACTGTCTTTTTCATAACCAGAAAAGTTCTCTTCTTTGCAGTATCTCCAAGCAGGGAAAGCCTGGAGAGCAGCTGATGAAGACTATGGCAAATGTAGAAGAAAAAAAAGATCTGAGGAGAAAAAGAGTAAAGTAAATCAAAAGCCAGAAAGAGTCTTCAAGGATAATAAAATATCCCTACACATCCTGTTGGACCAGCCTTGTAAGGAGGTACCTTCCTACTTGAGATACCTCCTGGAGGACTAGAGGTGAGAAGTCAACTCTAAACCTTGTAGAAGCTTCCCGTGTCAAAGCTGAAATGATAATGGAAAAAAAATGGCAAATGAAGTGATTCCAGTCCCAGAGCAGCAGAAACAATATACTTTGTTCTCATAAATTGGGACCAGGTAGGTTGGCACAAGGTTCTTTGGCAAAGAAACAATTTAGCCTCAAATTTGAGACCAGAGCAATAGTATTAGATCACTTACTCAGACTTAAGTTGTGAGCAGCTGTTTGGCTTTTATTTCACACAAAAGCTTATACTGTAAAAGGAATTCCTGGCCCACATTCAGATGCTATATTTGCTCATAAGCAGTGTTTCTCATTTGAGTCCTGATAATGCAATGAAATCAGTGATGAAAAATTTTTACAGAAGAGATGCAGAGGAAAAAGAAAAGTATTTCTTTAGAAGTACTTGGGCCTTTTTGTTTGCTAAAATTTACTTCTTATTTTAACTGAGAATATAATTAAAATTCAAGTGTCTTCTCTCCCTGCTGGCCTTGGGCAAACACCAGATTGACTGTGCATAAACTGTTTGCTTTCCCACCCATCTGAGATCCTTCCAACAAAGGTACTCATGAACTCTAATGAAAAATACCGTTTCCATTCTACAGGCAGAACCGGGACATGCTACAGCCATATTCATTCCCCAGGAAGAATATGGTGCTTCCTGTAGCAAGTGTGAATGAACAAAACAATATAATCTCTTTTACTGCCATGTACCTGACCTACATTGCACTGAAATGAGCTGAGGCAGTCGCAGTTAAAATTGCCTGATGAGCCCCAAATGGCCACACTTATAAGCTCTAATAAATAAAAGTAATTAATGACTAAGTTAAGAACAGCATTTGTGTCTCCATTTAAAGAATTAGGTTTCCAGCCATAATGCTAAAATCCATGTCAAGTCTGAATTCAATTAACAAGCCAGAGCATGATGGCTAATACGAAAGAGCTGATTAGAAAAAGAAGGAAAAAACAGAATAAAATCAAAGTGCACATTCAGGCTGGGTACAGGCAATACTTGCAGAAGCCTCTGGACAACCCCATGAAATATAAAAGTACCCCAGAAATTAATCACAACTTCCAGCAGAAGATGAGACAGCTCCAACCTAAGATACCTGGCCACAGAGATGTGAAATCTCCCTTTGGCCATGCCCAACCCTACATGACCAGGCTGCAGAGATCAGAGTCAGGGTGAAGGAGTGCTCAGCCCAGGCTGGGAGCATGGATGGTAAAGAATATGGTTTGCACTGAGGCTGACTACAGAACAGATGTAGGAAAATCAGAATTAAAAAAAGAGGTGTATCAGCACATAGAGTGAAGACACCAGAGAGCCTGCTGACACTTCTCTGGCACATGCTATGCAGAGGTGGTTGGCTCAAGGTGGGGAACAGGTGCAATTAGTGAAATGGGATGAGCCAACACACAAATTTGCAAAGGCAAACTCTGTTAGAGCCCCTTTCTGCCATGTTTGGGGCCTGCTCTGGCCCAGAATTCAGTGGCAATGGTTGTTTCTATTGAAGTGTAAAGAGGAGATGATTTATTGCTTACACATCTGGGAAATGTTTCAGTAACGACTTCATTTTAGACCAGTTTTGTGGGCCAATGTGTTGCACCACAAGTTGCCTCCAAGCACGCGCCTCAGCCGATGCCTTTCCGAGACACAGGTACAGTGTGGAGCTCTGCAAGTGCATATTAAACCCACAGATTACCAAAAGGAACACTGTAATTTACTTAATCAGGTAATTTGCCTACTCAGTGCTTCTTATTTAATGACCAGTCTGGTTTATCTGAGCTCACCAATCTGGCAAACAGCTCAATAAACCATAATGAAGTGACTGACTTTGCTCAGCTGCTTCTTCCAGATGCTTAATTCATTACCAATTACCCAAATGCATATTTCAGAGGTACTTAGACCATTTTCAGCTCCAGAGTTTCAGTTGTTTATAAAGCAATACGTCTACAAATATTTTTAGATGGCAGCTAAACCTGTTCTTTCCCATTTTAAAGTAAAAAAAAGCAGGATCAATAGGACAGAAAGGCAGCAGTGTGGGAGGTGTACTGCATTTTTCCTTTTTAATAGTGAAAAGCATCTTGAAGATAAAATGGAAGATTTAAATTATTTCTGAAAATCCCAAGGTGCAAATTTTTACCTGGGGATACTTGAATTGTGTCATCTGTGATTTTTAGAGCTCAGCTAAATAAGTCCTGGATTGCCAATTTTACTTACCAAACAATATCCAGGAAAGGTTCAAAGGTTTAGCAGAGATGAAGTATTGTTGCTCTTTAAACACTGAGATGAGATGAAAAGAAAGAGGCAATTATTCTGAGCAAAGCTATCCAATATGTTACTAAGTTTGGATAAGACCATCAGTTTCCACTTGTATTTTAAAGAGTCCAAGTTTGGGGAAAACAGCACAAAACACGGTGAAGGAAGAAAACCAAGCCAGAAAAATATGAAAGACAAGAAGCATCTGACTTTCTTTTGGTTTGGTGTTAAGGACAAGTGCAGTGGTGGGATCATATGGACCTGGGAGGGACAGCGCAAGCTTTTGGCACAGTAAGGGACAAAAGAGAATCAATGAGTAAGATTTCACTTCCCAAATGCGTCAATTTGAGATGTGATTGAAGCAGTTTATCGTTTTATGAGCCTTTTTTGCCCACAGACCACTATTTTCCTAGTCATATGCTCTAGGTACTGTTCAAAGACTTTTGCCAACTCTCCAAGTCTACCTTGTTCTTGAAAGACAATGAAAAATGGCAGGTTTCTCCTCAAAGTGAAGCAGCAGGGTTGGCCTTCATCTTACATTGATTAATATACAATGCCTATTGCTGTATCTTTCCAAGATTTTAACTGAAATCAGACCTGGATTTTAAATGCAACACACTAAGTCAAATCCTGCTTTCAATTTTGCTTTCTGGATTCCAGGATACACTTTTACACTATTGATATGCTGGATGTAATTTCACCTGAGGATCTAAAAGTATTTTAAGAAGAAACCTTGAGAGTCCTGCACGAATATGGATATCTTGCCACTGAATTCTGAAATGGAGTTAAATTGAGCCTTTGAAAGGGCAGTTAACTACATATTGAAGTGTAGCAGATGGAAATTAACACTGAAAGCAGAAAAAAAAGGGAAAAAATGCTTCTAGGGGTCAGAGGATTACAATGCTTTCAAACCACTGCTTCGGATTGTGTTTTTTCTCCCAACAGATGAAAATTTTCTAGGACATCTGGCAGATTCCTCCAAGAATTGTACTGGTGTAATTTGATTATTCATCAATATTCATAATCAGCCTTTCAGCATTTACTGAATCCATGAATAATACAGAGCCCATTTGTCTCGCAGACCAGGACTTTGAGGGATTTAGGGAGTACTGTGCATTGCAGTCTGAAGGTAAAACCAAATCCCAACGTTTCCACACATTGTAGGCTTCAGAAAACATTCCAAAAATTCCCACCCTAAGAACAGAAATACCTATAGATCCATCAGGGTCTTATAGAAACTAAATATGGTTCTGTAAAACTGAGGTAAGAACTTAGAATAACAAAAAATAGCATTTCCTATTTCCCCATTCTCCCCTCCCAAATTGTTCAGCAGTCTCAGAATCCATTCTGGGTTTGGATTTTCCAGATAATTAGAAAGACCACAAAGTCGGAGTAAATTCCCAAAGTACATTTTGCTTTGCAACCATGTGCCCACCTTATCTTAGTGCTACTCCCAGTCAGTTCCATCCCCAGCTGTGCATCCCCTGCAAATCCCACCCCCACCAGCACCCAGTGGAGCAACCATGCAGCAAGAGCAGGTATTTCACACCACATAGTCCTCAGCCACTGGAAAAAAAATGACCCTAAATTAATCTGATCAGAGCAATGACATCTACTGAACTGGTGAGCAAGAAATCCTGTACCCAGCAGGGAACTCCTGGGGAACCCTGTGTCCCCAGGAAGCCTCTCCTGCCACAAAGGAACCTCATGGTTGTGTTGCACATCACTGCCACGTACATGGGAGTGGTTCCATTACCATGAAGCCCACTGAAACCATGGCTAAAACTTGTCCTAAAGCAGGCTTTTGTCTGGGAGGGAGATGTTCCCTCACCCCGAGGCAGAGGTGCAATAACCCAAGTTTCCCGGGTGAAAGCAAGCTCTGAAGAATGACATCTGGTTTCTGCACAAGTTGGCTGTCAAACCTCTCTCTTGCTGATGTTTCTGTTTCTTATCTTCTTGCTTGTGTTTGGAGCTCAAACAAGTTCCAGCTGAGTGAAGGAACTGGCTGCTGCGAGGGTCAGCCCCCATGGCCCCTCTGCACCCTGGGTCCCAGGCAGGGAACTCACCAGGACACCTTCCCCTGGCCAGCCCAGGGCTGGGCACCCTCCAGTGTGGCACAAATCTGCCCTAATCCCTGGCATTCCTTCATCTCTATTTTCCTCAATAGTGACCCTTAGTCTTCCTCTTGGAGATGAAAAAAATCTTATTCTCAGTCACTCCTCTGCCACTTCTTTTCCCAGCTCTCTCTAAACCCCTCCTGCTGCTGACAAAGATTATTTCCCACCTTCATTTTATTCTGGCACTGTTGAATTATATGTGTTTACATTTGCTGCAGTGCCATAAAGCAGAGTAAATTTTGCAAACACTTTGCCTGAATCCATATAATAATAAATCAGACCCTCTAAGAAACTACATGTCACTTGTATAAAATTGGAATGTTTAAAAAAACCCACCCAAAATTATCACAGCTGCTTCTCCCCTCCCTCCAGCAGCTCCTCAGCCACCTCTTAAAGCTGTTACTGCTCTGAATGACAGGGGGACATCAGCAACCCAATACAAGCTGACTGATTGACAAGCCCCTTTCCTTTAAAAATTGATTTTGCTCGGTAAACCATTTAAAACATGTTGAATAGTTCAACAGTTCCCTATGAAACTACTGCCAACTCCCTTCCCTGTGTAGAAGGTAATTATCTTATTTATAGGGATTGGGGAACAAATGCTGAATTTCTTTTCCATAATTATTTTTAATTGTTCTCACATTGAAAAAATTTACTTTGGTAAAATGAATAAGATCCAGCCCTTGCTCATATTGCTGCGAGAAAAGTTAATTTTGCAGAAGTAGGGCAGCCCAGGGCAGGAGCCAGCTCTCACTTGTCCATGAACTGAATGGGAAACTGTAAGCAGTTAAGAAAGAGTACCTTTACAACTGGAAAAAAAAAGAAAAAAGAAAATATAGTCCCAGATTACAGGTATTCAGCACAGTTCACTCTGAACAGTTATTGTGCTATTACTGTTACAGCAGCCATGAGACTTTTGTCAGTTTTTGCAGAGGGCAGGCATACAAAGCTCCTATTTTAAAGACACTGCTATTGGATATACCTACACGACAACAAAAATGAGTTTCAATAGGAAATGGGTAGTATAAAAAAAAGATAAACAACAACTCAAGTATGACCATAAATTTTCCATGGTCACTTAACTTCAGTGGTAGCGACTCACTCAGATTTTATTGCACTGTTTTATAACCATGAAGGAGAATACGCTCGACTGTGTAGATGCAACCTCTTTTTTCAGTTTTCAAATAATGAAAAGGTGCCTTTGAAATTTCAGGGGTATGGATTTTGCCTGAAAAAAGCAGAGTTTGATGCTTATGGGAAGGGTAATTTTATGCTTTTACAAAAAAAAAAATATTTTAAGCTACAGCAGGAAATTGCAAGCAACTAATGTAAACTGGACACTTGACAATCACTAGAAAATATTTACACTAATATAACTATAACTGCCCAAAGGAAACAAACAAATGCCAAAAACACAACTTAGGTTGATGGACTGAGAAATAAACACAAGAATAATGGATGAGTTCAGCCCAAAACCTTCGTGCCCATATGTAGAGCACTCCCTTCTCCTTCAGTGCTGCTCCTGCATCCCCATCTCCCTGGTCCTACACATCCCTGCAGATGTGCTCTGGGATGTGTGAGGGCCTTCATTAAAGACATTGTAAACCTCAAAGTTTGGCCCCAAGTTGCCCCAGGGGAAGTTTAGATTATATAACAAGAAAAACTTCTTCACTGAAAGGGTGGTCAGGCATTGAAACAGCTGCCCCGGGAAACAGTGGAATTGAGACCCCTAGAAGTGTTGAAAAGGTGTGGGGATGGGGTGCCTGGGAACACGGTTTAGTGCTGGGTTAATGGTTGGACTCGATCTCAGAGGTCTTTCGTAAGCATAACATTCTGTGATTCCATGATTCTAAAGCATTTTCTCATTTGAGGAGGTGATGATGGAGCCCAGGAGAGAGAAGCAGCTCATGGGGACACTGTAGGAGCTTGACTCCCCTGAACACTATGGAAATTATAAGCATTCTGAACTCCATAAAATTCTCAATTTGGAGCCACTGCAAACCCAGCGCTGCTTTGTTGTTTCCACGTGGCTGCAACGATGGTGCTGGAGAATCACAGAATGGGTCAGGATGCAAGGGACCTCAGTGGGTCATCTGGTCCAAACCCCTGCCCAAGCAGGGTCATTCCAGAGCACATGGCACAGGATTATGCTTGGACAGTTCTTCACTATTCCCAGTGAGGGACACTCCACACCCTCTCTCTGGACAGTCTGCTCCAGTGCTCAGTCACTGTACACTGAAGAGGTTGTTCCTGCTGTTCAGGTGGACATTCCTGTGCATCTTTTCTGTCCATTGCTTCATTCTATTACAGGAAGAGCAAGGCTCCATCCTCCTGACACTCTCCTTTCAGACACTTATATATATTTCTCCTTATATGAAATCGAAATCACACATTTGATGAGGCCACAAGGAGCCGCAGCTCACACTACCCCTGAATCTACTCCTGAGGGCTCCATTTGCACCTGATAAACCCAAACCTCTTTTAATGGGTGTTTAAGGAGAATCACTGTGACAACCTGAGAAATGGCTAAGAGACACTTTATTCCTGAAGTGCTGCTGCACCATGGCAGCAGCTCCTCCCCAGAGTTAAGGAGGTGATAAACACTCATGCTGAGTGCGGCACAGACCAGCATTGTCTCTGGTTTTAGCTCTTATTGACAGTGGATTAAATCCAGATTTGGAACTGTGCATGCAGAAATTGCAATTTGCATTTGGAGCCTGTCCGATTGCACCCTGCATTTAGCTGAAAACCCTGATAGTGGAAGGTTTGGCAGCTGGCAAAGGGGACAGGAGTACCAGGCCACCACTCTGGACTCGTCCCCATCCCGGCACAGTTCGGCTGCCAATCCAGAGATTCCCAAACACGAGGCCAAGGCTGGCTTTGTTTTGCTTGTGGGAGCTTCATACCACAAACTGCTTAATTTTACTCAATGTTTTCAGTCTGCTGTCGTGTTCTGGAAGCTTTGCAGAAGCTGCTGTGTCTCAGATATGCACTCTGCAAAACAGAGGAATTTCCACCTTGACCAGTGAAAGGCAGAGCCCTTGCAGCAAGTCCCTCGGACACTGTGGCCATGTGCACAGAGCAAGAGCCAGCAGAAGAAATTAATTCAGTACATAAGGAACAAAGGATATTGGGACTGCCAAGAGAAATATTAACTTTTCTCAAATGTAAGCCTGTTTGACATTGGTTTAACCATATTAATTTGCATACAATGCACAGAATTGGGAACTAATGACAAAGCGAATAATTTCACAAAGCAAACAATGTCAGGGCACAGAAGTTAATTTTTCATCACAATATTTCAGATATTTGAGTCCCCACAAAGCAATCAAAACAGGATCAAACAAGCCTAGAGCACTGTGACTTCCCAGCTAACCCCAAATAGAAACCTGTGCTGAGCACAGGTAGTGGCTCTGCCATCCGTCCCTCCCCGCTCCACCAGCTCAAAATTCCTGCAAATACCACAGCCCATTTGAAAATGTATGAAAGATGCTTGACATATTTTCATCTACATCCTCATTTACAGCAGCCCCAAACTCTCAGTTGTGCTGCACTAATCCCCAGTGCAGCCATCCCCAACCTCTGCCTTTGCCGATTACCCCAACCCTGACCCGCTGAGCAGCAAGATTTAATCCTCCCCTGAAATGTTTCCAAGCCAGATTTAAACTGCCAAGAAAAAGTCCACATTCCTCAATTTCTATCACCCTTGGCTATATGCTTTGTTGGCTGAATGACCTTAATAGAAATATGTAAGTACTCAAATGTGAGTGCGTGTTTATCCCCACCTCTGGAGAGAAACCCACCGTGCCCAAAAGCCATCACACTCCAGGGATCCCCTTTCCCCCGTGGTGCTCTGGAGATTTGCAGATTAATCTCACCAAACCAGCTCTTTTCAACCCAGCAGCACAGACCATTCAGAACAGCTTCTGCACAAAAACAAAGACCTGTTTCTAGACATGATCCACCACTTCCATATAGACCACTTGAAGTTTGCTCTTCATTTTGCCAGAAAGGAGGGAAGATTTTGTCTCTGCTCTGTTGGACCTTGGACACACTGAATATCCCAGTATATGCCCAGAAAAACCTTTTCACAGCCCAAGTACAAATAGGTTCTCACCTTAACTAAATATCAGTAACATTCCTCTGTGTTTCTCTCCTCCTTCAAACTTCTTGGACAAAGATGCTGAAGGAAAAGGGCCCAACTCTCTTTGCCAAGGGATGCACAGAATCCCTCCGTGCTTCCTAACACAGATGGTTTCCAAGAAAAAGTCACGTACAAACAACATCTGCAAAACTACTACAAGACTTAGACCTCCACAGCATCCAAAACAGCTGTCTGCCATAGAATAAACAAATATTTTTCTTGTTTTATGTCTAGCAGCACATTTTATCCAAGAGATCTACAGTGGTGACTTCTGGGAGGGAGGAGTAGTGTTGGGAGAGTTGGTGAGAGGGCTGGAACAATGTCCTACTGAGAAAAGCAGTAGCTCCTGTGTGTCTCAAATTGTGCTTCTGGCTCTAAAGAAAACGTACCTTTTTAAGGTGGAGAAGAGTAGTTATTAATTAAAAAACAAATCCTGATAATCATTACCCAGATTTAAAGTACCAGGGAGGCATTGGGGCTGTCCTTTCGAAATACTGTCTTTAAAATTTTACTTCCTCCACAATAAAATGACTGTTTTTTAATTCAAACATCCCAACTCTAAATATAAAGATCCCAACTTCACCAACTTGAGGGGCACAGGTCACTGCAGCTGTGGAGTGCTCATCACAACAGGAATTTCTTTATGCCCTGGATAAAGGATTCATACCAAAAGAACTGGCAACATCTCTATTAAAATGCAATGTTCTCCTTCCCTTTTTTGTGCCACACGCAAGCTCCCCTACTAAGTTTCAAATTGGTTTTTAATCTAGTTATTAAATTAAGTGTCTTTTTTATCTTAGAAAAAAAGTTTTATTTGTTTATTTGTTTATGATTTCGTTTAGAGCCAATGTAAGAGGTCAAATAAATTCCAGATGACATTCAGACTCTTCTGTCTTTGAATTTTTTTGTCTTTTCTTTTGAAATTCATGGACAGGAACATATAAAGATCACAGTAAAATGCAATGATCTTTAAATCCCTGGATTTTCATCTTCTGCTTGCAACAGCAGCGCTGTCATGGCAGGATCTGTACTACATAATATCAACTTCTGTTGTAGATTAAATTATCTTTATTTTTCAACATGGCTCACAATACTCACTAGCTCTTCCTGCGCCACGGGCTGAAAATCATATGGTAATAGGAATTGTATCAGTCATATCCAAATGTTTTTCCAGTTTAGCAGTTGTGGTCCTGAAGTTAAGAACGGGGAACACAGAGAAGTTACCCACCAATGGCAACCCCAACGAGCACATATTACATTGAATATAGCCTTAATGCTCACAATTCCTAATTTTAGCCCTCTAAGTCAGCCCATGGAAGTGCTGCACACGTTATAACAAAGGCTTGATTTCTTGACAATAACCACAGTTCTAATTAACCAGCACAACTCCCAGAAGAGATAGTAAGTTGGATCTTAAGGCCAGTCAAGACTGAATCCATGACTTAACCTAAATAATTTCGCAGTACAGGAGGATGGAGGACACTTTCCCTGTCAGGTCTCCTTGACCAAGAGGGTCTTTGCCCCATGGCCAACTGACTTTTAAGATTGCACCATGCATTTTAATGCAACAAGAGTGAAGCTCAGGATCAAATGCTGGAGGCTTGGAAATAAAATATTAATTAAAAAAAAATATTTTCCTACTCTGTTGCTATGCCTGTGAACAGACTACAAAGGTTTTTCCTTGCTCAGAACTGCTGGTTTCCCAGCATTCACAAATTCTGGCCTCAGCTGCAGCTACTTCAAAGGCAATAGATATGGCTCAGAGAGAAAACAAAATTGGAAAGAAAAACGATGCTGGCATTTCAGCAAAATACTGGTCACTGAGTGCAAAATCCTTGGGATCTCTGAATTAATTTAGATTGCTTGAAATTTATCTCCCCACATCTTTTTGATGCATCCCATTTTCTGCTGCAAATTTCTCCACATGATAGCTCTGTCTCTACAGTCCCTGAAAATTAAAAAAAAACCATATCAAACTACCTTTTCACAGTCACGCAAAACATAAGCCAAATAACTTGAATTCCAAGCTTTCATTTTAAGCAAAGAGTTGCCATAAAATTATGACTAGCTCAAACCATGTGTCAGTCCCAGGACTCTTTCTGGGGCAAGGACACAGGTAGATATTGGGAATACTGAAATAAGAGTCCCAAGGAGGCTTTGGCAGAGCAGCAGCTTTCAACCCTGTAGGGCTACACACAAGGCTCAGCTCCACCTTCCCTGTGCAAATGGGGGTTTAACTTACAGGGGTCTTGGGTACAGAGCTGGTTTTGTGCCAGTTTTACTGCACTCTTTGATAAGGAAAATTTGAACTGAGTTTCCTTCCCAATTCCTTCTCAATTTGTTTTTCATCTCTTTAGAGCAACAGTGGCAAGAGCACACCACAATCAACACAGGAGCTTCAGATCCATCCTTTTGTAAAGCACTCGAACAGGCAGGCAAAAGTACACATTTTGGATAATTTGCAATTTTTTCTCTTCACTCTGATGAAGATTGAAACTAATTACATCCGTGCCCATGTCTCAAACCAGGGACATAACCAAGGAGCTAAGCTGGCAGCTTGTCTTTAATATGTTTAATAGCTCCAAGCTAATAAAGTCAACAGTAGAAGATTGAGGATGAGTCTTCAGATAACACAGTCTTGTATTTGCTGTCTCCTCAATGGCTGAGTCTCAGCAACCTCAGATATTCCCTCCTGGGTGGTACAAAGGACAGCCAAACCCCCTCTCGTGGGCATTGGGTGTTCTGGTCCCACCCAGCTGGGTGGGAGAACAGATGATGCCTTGGGGCATGGTCCAGGGAAGGAAAGGGAGGAACACTGGGAGCTATCACAAACACTGCTTGAGGATGTAGCTCTTAAAGTTTGCCAGATTCCTCCACAATTGCATGCAGCAGGTAAAGCTGATGGAGTCAAATAACTGCAAAGATTAATTTCCTGTTCTGTGGTGGAGACGGTGCTGACTGGCCAGGTTTAAGGAAACAATGAGCACGTCAGCTAGATCAAAAATTGGTTTAAATGCTAGAAAAATTATCTGTTGGCTGGCAGGGCTCAATGCACAACAAGCTGTCTGGTGTGGACACAAATTAATCACACCCCAAAATGGACAGCTCAAAGCCTTGCAGAATGTCTGCATACACGCAGGCATAACGAAAAATTGAGATTTCATCGAACTGGATGAATAGCCTGGAGCACAAGGCATCATTCTTGAGTATTTCCCTGCTGAGCATTTTAAACAGGTAAATGGAATTTTCATTGCTGTTATGATGAAAGCCATTAACTTCAGCTTGCAGTTCCTAAAGAGGAGATTGATGGCAGGGAATCAAGGAGCACATGAGTTCAAATGAGACAAGATTAGGTGCCAAAGCCTGAATTGCAGTAACCTACTTGACTTACATTTTACAACAGTTAAACCAGCAATAACCAATCAATTCTTTGTTTGACTTGGAGAATTATAAATTCAATTCCTTTCCCAAGTTGAGACAGCTCTCTTTTCCAGTGCTGTACAGTCAGAGCCACAAGTCCTGCCTCAGAGTTACTCCAGAACATTCACCAGGATCATGTTACTGCATTAGTCTTTGGATCATGGCATTTTTAATCTGCCTCTGAACATATTGTAGAACACAGAGATTAATGTTTAATCACTGCTACTTATAGATCTGCATTTTTCTTAGCCACTCATATTTGACCAGAGTAGAAAGCATTAACTGTGCCAATTGAACATTTAACTTAAAAAAATAAAGATACTTATTTATAACTTAACAGACTCAATTTTCAAAGGTTTAATCTAGCATTTAATATCAGATTCTTGGAATTTCCATAGAGCTTTTCATGAGAAGAGATCAAAGAACATTTATACAATATTGTTATTCATATTTTACATATAGGGAATGCATCTCCTAAACATGTGAGATGTTTACCCAATATTAGCAGTTATGGCCAGGAATAATGTCGAGGTTTTTGATTTTCGCTTCAAAAGTCAACTCTCATCCTGGAGACCAGCTGGAATGCTTGCACTGCTCTGTTCACCCATCTACACGTTCTACTGCTGGGTAACTTCAATAATCACTTATTTAACTAATCTATTCCCTACCAACTAAATTCTAGGCACTTGAAACCTTGAAAGCAAGCAAATTACACATTTGCAGTCAATCTTCTGCAACTACCTTTGCTTTTTACACTGATCAAATTGCTGAAAACTAAGTGCAAAGATTTATGATTTATTTTTATTTTTCAATCCTGTATATGAAATAACTCTGTATCATTCTGCTGATTTTTCAGTGTCATTACACTGCTTCTGACCTTCAAAGCATCACAAAAGGCAAACATTGTTTCAGGTGGTATTTCGGTCATAGGAAACTGAGACCACAACCATTGCCTTGTCCAAAGCATGGAGGCCCAGGTACCAGGCAGAAAGTGGGGGTATTTCCCAGTAAATTTTTTTACTTAAAAATTAAACAGCCAAGAATTTAACACCAGCATTTTCCAATCAAAAACAGTATTAAAGTAGAAAGTGTTCTCAAATTTGTGGAAGTTTTCCCTCTTTTCTTTTAAAATAAAAAGTGTCCAAGGCAGACAATATATTTGTGAAGACATCCTTCTGCTCTTCACATGTGGATGTGCAAGACCTCAGCAAATATCAACAATATTCCAGGAGAGACATGAACCACAAGTAACCATGCTTCAGCATCCTACCAGCAGAGATTCAGCCAAATCTTTGTGCTGGATGATTTAGATCTGATTTAGATTTGCTAGCGGAGGAAAGACCAGGTAAGATGTGATACACATCATATTTACCTATCATCATGGGCCTTTCCTACTTCAGCAAATGTAAGATACTTACTGAGTTCTTTCCCAGATGAAGTGAAGGCCCCTAGGAAAAGCAATCTTCAGAGAGAAACCTGAATTTTCTCTCCCATCTTACAGTCCTGATTCTGAAGGAAATGTAACCATTTTGAAAAATAAATCTAAGCAGCACATGGGCTGTTTAGAACATTTTCATAAGATGACCACATTGAATTGATTTCTGGCATTAAGGCTCCAAAAGCTTGAGCAGCAACATGCTTCCACATTCCTTCCTCCCTAGTAACGAAGACGGACAGTGACAAACATCCATTCTGCATGAGGTACACATTAAAAAAAAAGAATTTATCTGGACTTAATCGAAACTTGTCTTCATACCAACATGAAGCGATGCCTTGAGAACAGGGCTCTTTACTAAGAACATTTTTCTTTTTACCTTCAACTGATTATGGTTTCCTTGCTTTTCAAACACTAGCTTCAAGCCACATGTGTCTCCACATCAGTTTATCTGCTGCTTTCAACTTCTATCAGCCCCTGTTTTTACTCAAACAGGAAAGAATACAGAATGTTCTAGTTAAAGTCTATTTTTGAATATAATAAAGCTATGCAAGCCCATTTCCATTTTCTGGTGTCTCCAACAAACAGACTACCCAAGTTCATTAGGACGACAGTTTCTTGGCAATCAAATAATTTTTCATTGTGTCTATAAGAATTTATTTCATTAATCCTCTGGCTCACTCACAAAATCCCATGCTCAGCACCAAACAAAAGGACCCACATTCTGTCATCAAGTCCACACCTTGGGCATTTTTTCCCTCAAGTGTTGCTGGGGATGGTGGGGTGAAGGAGTAGGTCAAGCAAGGGAAGACCTAAAAGTCAACAAAAGCAGGTCTTCAGCCTCACCTTCCTCTGTGCTCTGCCTCATCAATAACCTAATGAGGGATGGGGTTCTGTTTATTTGGTTTGGAGCTTTTATGGGGGTTTTTTTGGCTTGTTTTTTGAGGGGGTCTGAGGGCTTTTTTTTTGGGAGGGGGGGGGGCAAGGGAGTAACACATATGCTTTTAAATTCACCCTATTCATTAGCCATCCCTCTCAGAATCTATTTCAGAAAACAAAGCTGTAATCTGTTACTGAAAGATAAGAAAACATTTCTGTAGCCCTCTCAAACAGTTTATTCCATGATCTGCACTCCATAATTGCAGAAGTGCACGTTTCCATGCTATCAGCAGCCCTGTCTCTGCTATGGGTTTATTTGGTGCAGTCTGGGAAAGGCTCAGCACATGGCACCCACAATGGCAGCCTGGATGGGCTCCTTGGCAGCTCCCTGTGTGAGCCAGGGGCAAAACAGGGCTCAGCTTGTGGCTGAGGCTCAGAGGCATGACCGTAATGCAAATGACAACTGCTTAACATGAAATAGTGATAAATATGCTTATATTAAATGCAGTAAGAGACATTTATGTGGACATGTGCTCACCATACAACTGAGCCTTACAAAAGGGAGCCCTCCCTCTCCCAGTGTCCAGTGGGCAAGAGCTGGAGCACTGGCTCTGGCTGGGCACTGAGAAGGCTCTGAGGCTCACACCACCTCAGATATCTTTATTTGGGGATTTTCCACTCAGCTGGAGTTTGTCAACAGTGCCCCTCTGCTGCTCCAGAGGTTTTATACTTAACTTAAAACTTGCAAATCAAATAAAGTGGACCGTTCATCCTCAGGGAGCATACCCTGTCCTTGTCCTGGATAGCAGCACCTTGACAGTCCTCCCTGCCAAACTCACCAGCCCAGTCCACCCTGCTCATCTTGCTGGAGACCTGCATGGTGGAGTCACTTCTTTATTATTGCTTTAAGATAATTAATTCATTTCTAGCCATAAAGAGTACAAAATTCAAAAATTCATTTAACTTCTGGTTTCTTTTGGTACCCCTCAATCCCCAAGAACAGACCTGAAGAGCTGGGCTGGGCTGCAGGTTGGCCAGATCCAAAACTGCTTTGCTGTGGCTGCTGGCTCAGCCCTCCTGCTCCTCACCACCAAGTAAGTATTAAACCAGAAGGATGTGTTGCCTTTGGAAGAAAATTTAAGCAGAACATCCAGCTTTAGCACAGGATTGAAGAAAGTTCTCAACCCAACCTCCAGGGTACAATTCTTCTCACAGATGTGGGAACCCCTTTCAGAAGAAAGGACAAAAATAGTGGATAAACCACTGAAAACTCATCTTACTTTGGCCTCAGTGCCCATTCCCATCAAACAGGGAATGCTGCATACAGGAAAACCTGGTCTTAATGTCAGCCATCAACCACCACTCTGACACACAAAGCCAGGAATGAACTAATCCAACACAGAAGGACAGCAACAAAACAAGGTCCTGCTAAACGTTTGCTGAACAGAACATGAGCCAGGAGGGACTTCAAAGCAAAACCCTCCTTGCACAACACTGCAGGGCCCAACCAACATTGTGATGACTCAGAAAATCCCGAGTGACACCATCCCAGTGTTCTGAGGCTGCCCAGGCCAAGAGCAGGGAGGCTGGAAAGTCCTGCCTGGGACAAGGCTGGCAGCACCTTGAAGTTACAAGGAAAACCAAATAGAGGATTTTGTATATATCCTCATGATCAATAGGAAGCAGAGAAGCTCAGTCCCTTTTTTTTTATCTGCTGATATAAATTAATCTCTAATTTATAATTTCATAAACCACAGGATCTCTAGGGAAAAAATAAGCAGATTGTGTATTATAAATACGTTACCTGCTGCTGCTTCCTGTTAGAATACATATCAGCACAGAACAGGCAGCACAAATCTCTTAAGATTTCTTGAAAGAAAGCCTTTATATTCACAAGTATCATCTCACATTGAGCAAAATAGACCCATAAAACTGATCTTTGCAAAGGATATCTGCTGAGACACACATCCTGCCCTTCCCAAATCACCAGGCACAGGCAATGAACCCTTTTCAGCTGAGGTCTGAGCACAACAGTTTTAGTCCCATAGCCATGAGGCAACAGAAAGGGGATTAAATTTTCTTCCCTCAAGCTGGGAGGGAAACATCCCTTTCAAAATGTTATTGAAATAATAAAACATTTCAATAACCATACAGCTGTGGAGCAGCAGTGCTACGAGTACACACCACGTTAAAGACCCTGCTAGAATTTTACGAGTCTGCTAAAAAACAGAACTCAAAATCCTCTGCAATTCCAGAACACGCAGACACGCACACAAAGCCCCCCCAGCAACAGTTGGCTTAAAAAAAAAAGGAAAATCATGGTGATGGAAAACCTTCAGTCAATGCCACCATCACAGCCACACACCCCTTTGTGCTGATGTGCAACTGATGTGTGGCAAGAGGCCCCAGTGAACAGGGATGTGCACAGCCCCGTCCAGGGTTGTAAAGAATGACACAGTGACACAGAATCTCTCAGCTCTGCACTCAGAAGGATGGCCCTTTTTTGGGGTCTTTTTGGGTAGGTGTATCCTAAGAGCAAGAGCCATAGCTCTGAGCATTGGAGAGCTGGTACAACAGGAACCCAGAACCAAAGCTCAGTCTTCACTCTCAGTCCTACAGCTCCTTGTTTCACAGGTCCATGCAAAAAAGAGAGGAAAATAGCCTTTCCTCTTCTATTTTAAAAGACATGCAAACCCAAAATCTCATTAGAACCAAGTGAGAGCAGATTATTATGCCAGAGACTGCCAGCACTTTGGGACTCCCATCATGGGGAAGAGCTTTTCCAGCAGCTCCACTATGATTTCTGATGCAGTTATTACCACAGGTCCTGACTTCTAATGTGACTCCCCGGGGGAGCCAGGAGCTGAAGATGCCACTGCATTCATCTCCCAGCTCGAAGATTTGAAACAAAAGAGAAAGGGTGGTCTCATCCTCGGGACTAACTGCAGCAGGGAGGTCCCTCTTCCAAGCAGGTCAGATAACATTAACTTGATTACAGTGATTTCTCAAATCGTTACAGCCAAATACTTGCAAAATCAGAGCTCAACCACCCTGGGGCAGAGCCGAAAGGCAACCAGGGCCAAGCACTTCATTTTTGCCTAGTCCCCGTGCACAGAAATCCCTCCCCAGACACAGGGCCATTCAGCAGCCAACTGCCTGGAATTCATCCTGTTAGGGAGCAGGGAGAAACGGAGCAGAATGGACAAGAGGGTCAAGACCAGGAACCAGTTAAGTTGTTTTCATTGCTTCCAGCCTCAATTCAAGAATTCTGCTTCTTGCAAGTTGAGTGGAGATCCCAATAGAAAAGTATGAGGTCTGCGAGCAGGCAGGGGAACTGCTGGTACCTCCTGAGCAAGGACACCCACCCTCTGTTTGATCTGGAATCCCTCTGGCTCTGCAGTTGCCAAATGTATTTTAGAAAAGGAAAGGGAGCCTTTATCTCCAGTTGCATTACAATTATGTTCTTCGGCGCTGGTTTCATAGGAAAAAGCCTGATAGGTCCCCCATGGTCTCCTATACTGGTCCAGCACAGCTGAGGTGCAGGCAGGAGTGCTGCAGAGACCTGGCGTGCTGAGGAGGAAATGAAAGAAAAGCAGAAAAAACAGATTGTGCTTTTATTTAAGTGAAACAGAAAAAAAGGAAAAAAAGAGGGAAGAGAAGAAGTTACATATACAAACACCACACACGTGCACATCTTTTGTTACAAGAAGTAATGTGCTTTACTCCAGGCAGTTTTTGGCTACAGTAGTTTAGTCTGCAGGACAAAGACATACATATCGCCATTTAAAATAGGATTTTCAACCTATTAGGCACAGAAATTACTGTGGAGGCACAGCACTGCCTAGGTGATGAGCAGGAACTCATCACACACTAAAATCCTCACAGGTTTGGGCAGTGCAGATCTGTTGCACAAGCACTTGCACATGAAAGTGGTGCCTGATCACCTGCATACATAGAGCTTTACACATCACAGCTAAAAAAATAACTTACAGGCTAAGCAGATATGCCAGTCGGCCTTCTTCTGTGCTCATCCATTCCATAACATGGATGAGAAATAAATGAGCCCCAGTACTGCCTTTAGGCAGAACAGGAAAGCACAGACTGATGCAAGACCTAGAAGCAGAAATGATGCTCACAACAGCAGCACACTTTAGGACTTGGAGTCCAAGCTCCAGGAAAACTCCAGAGATAAAACAGAATCACAGCAAATTCATTTCCTGGCACAATTTTGAGGGAAAATAATAGCATTTCCTTTCCAGTTTTATTGAAAAGTAAGTTCAAATTCAATAGTAACAAATAAACTAAAAACATTCATGGCTCTGGAACAACCTGCATCCTCTCTGCCTTTACTAACCTTGAAGCTGTTTGTCTGCTTTGCAAGTGATATGTATTTATAACAACAAAAAGAAGAAACACAATGAAACTGTGATTTATGGTCCCATAAATCTATAAAACTTCTGCAGAAACATTAGAAAAAGTAAGAAAACTGAGGCAAGAAAAGTTTTCTAATGTCCCATTTTCCTCTTAGCTATGCAATCATTTCTACTGAAAGAATTTACTGAAACATTAGATGTCTTCTTGGCAAAAATTACAAATTATCCAAAGTCCATATTTTTCAGGGGCCTGTCTCCCCCATTCAGCAGCTGGGTGCTGGAAACCTCAACAAATCACTTTGTGAATTGAAAAGCCTGGGACAGCAGTTGCTTTCAGTCTTTGTATCTCATATGAAGCAGAAAACAGAATGGCAAAACAGATTTTCCACTAAATTTTGTGGCAGATTGCCTCATCTTGACAAAGAAATAGTTAACATCTCCACAATCCAGACCTCTTTGGTGAAGATTATATTCTATACCATACAAAATAAACTTTAAAATCCTCTCTGAAGCTGCAGAAAGACTCCTCATTTAGTTTCAACTTATCAGAATACCAGCACACTCCCCAGATTTTGGTATCTGCAGCACTTCAGAGAACACTTAAAACATTTGAAAAATTTTGAGATGAATCACATTAGAAAAGGAGTTACTTTATTTGATATCCCATTTATGAGTCAATTTATCTTTCCTGAAATTCTTTCAGGTTCCTGTTCTTTCTCCATTATTAAAAACCCAGTAATGATTCAGAGTTTATGTGGAATTATTGTTTCAGGTGCTTTTCTTAGCAATCCATTAAATGAAATTAAAGGCAATTTTAGAATTAGTTCTTTTTAAAGCCAACATAATTTTCTTTTTCATCCCAATCTTCTCCCATTTTGCATGTCAATCTTCTATGTATAATTCCTTTCAGATGGAATATGAAAAGTTCATCTATTTTAGTGTAATGAGTGTGAGCAAATAGAGCACAGTTGTTTTCTATTAGCCAACACAACATATAATAGAGGGATAGAGTTTACCCCCCCTGCACACACACACAAATGACTGTCTGGATTAAAAGAAGTGCCACTTTTACACTGTGCAGGACAGTGAACAAGCAGAGCCACAGGCTCTCTTGTCACCCATAGGTACCTCCACTTTTAAGGTTTTGACAAAAAGTTTCAAAGAATTTTGAGCCTGGACCAACATCAATCATCTGTGTCCTTATTATCCACAACCATAACTAAAAAAATATCCCAAACTAACCTCAAACAAAACCTAAAAAAACCCCACCAACCATCCACCAACACACACAAGCTGCCAGTTTTTAAGTCTTGATCTGGCTCTTGGGCCATGCCCAGGAGTATTTCACTGCATGAGAGCTTGGTCAACCCTGCTCCTCTCATGAACTTTTCCAGGGTTGGGGAAGCCATCAGTGGCAGAAAAGCTCACAGTTCAAAATAACTCACTCATTTTATTAGTGGCATGGAATAACTTCAAGATTTTTTTTTTGTTTTGTTTCTTTTAAACTCTTTTATTCATCACTGGCTACCTTCAGGTGAAGTTATTTCTAGTTTCTTCCACTTCAGAAGATACTATTTCTGATTTCCTAGATTAGCCTTCATGCCAGCAGCTTTGAAAATATAAAAAACAGACCCTGTGTATATATATAGTATCCGGGGAGAAACATCTTGGACAAAGTCACTAAAATAACAATAACAAGTCTCCCTTTTTATAGTCTTTGAAGATGTTTAGGCACTAAAACAATCCAGCTGCCAAGAAACAAAGTAATTCTTATCTGGAAGAGATGAGGCTTTGCCCAGGAAACTACTCTTGTGGTATCCAACTCATTTTGCAGAACCTTGCAGAGGAAAAGAGTAAAGCATAAAAAATTTTAAAAAACCTGAAAAACTTTATTTTTAAAATAGAAGTAAAACTCTTCAAAAGCAGCTTATCACAAGAAAAATTCACATTCCACTGATGCTGCAATGACCATCTTTTATTCCCACAGCAGCCTCTGCAGCAGATGGATGGAACAGTTCTTCTCAAAGGGAAAGGAGATGCTCACCTGGGACAGGACCCCCTAACCTGAGCACCCTGGCTTCGGGCAACCTTCAGAATACTCCCATGTCACTGCCACCCCTGTGCTCTGCCCCTGCAGACAGAAAAAAAAACCTTTAAAGCAGAGACATCACCTTGGAGGAATGAAGGCAAGAGCAAAACCACTGGTTAGGATAGAATCCTGCACTGCTGCTTTGGCCAGTGGCTTCCAAAGCAAATTCTGAGCTTTTTATTGGAGCATTCCAGCGGGGTAGGAGGCTCCTGCAAGCCAGGGCTGGCTCCCTGCCAGCCACATCAGCTGTAATCAGATTATACAGTAGTGGCTTCAGAAAGCAGAAGCATGTTTATTATCAAGCCACTAACCAGACTGACATTAATTTGGTCAAAGCTAAGCTAAAACAGTCTCTCGGAATAATTTTCTGATTCAGATCACATTTACTTAGTTGATGTAAGTATTTTTTGCAAATTATGCTTAGGGAATGATAGTGGCTACAGGCTGTTATTTCATTTGTGATTGTAGAAGTCAGTGCCTTTCTGAAAAAAAAATCCACTTAATTAAATTCTACTAATTAAAAAAAAAATAAATCAGAGGGCAGACTGTCCCTCACTGGGGGACAGAGCATGTAGAATGCCAATTTAAATACAGGCTTGACATCTTTCTCCAAATCAGAGTAGTTTTGGGTTTGTTTTTTTTGGCAAGAATTACATATCCACTCCTTACTTGTAGGTAGAACCTGAACAACATGTGGATATTTTTGCCTCCCATCTCCTTTGGATCCACATATTGAGGAAAAACTTCTAAGATGCCCTAATGATCAGTAAAATAAATAATAAAAAGGTCCAAGTGTAATAATGAAAAAATGGTGTGCCAGATCACTATTGATGAAAGAGTATCAGCCTAGTCCCAAGTAATACTTTTGCTTGTCTGCAGATGTAGCACCCACAGCAATTTGTGCCATGGAGATGCACAGGGTAACTCAGACCCTGCAAAGCTGCAGGGATGAGGTGTGGGGGCCCATAGGCCTGTGGACATTATGAGGGCTGACCTAGGGCTGCGTCATCCTCCACAGCCAGGGTGACCCCAGGCTCTCCTTACAAGATGCCCCAGGGTCTGTTTTACACATTTATGTTAATATCTGTACCTCAGTTGGCCCATTGACCTCCCTGCCCCTTCTTACCATAGAGAGCTGTGTTCTGGAAGGTTCCTTTGTATTCGATGCCCAGTTGGTCCATTCCCTTTAATCCCACCTCATGTGTTGCCCTGTTTGGCTCCCCAGCCCATCCATCCCAGTTGTACAGCCCCCTTGCCTCCCCTGTATTTAAGGTTTGTCCCCCCTTTGTTCTGTGTCTTCTGCCCCATGTACACTTGAGGTAACACATCGTGTTCCTGGAACCCATTCAGAAGATCCCTCCTGCTCCTTGCTGCTGGATGTGTGTGCTTTCCCTGTTGTGTGCATGCTCTGAGTTGGTGCCAGTGTGTGGTTTTATCTCTGGATATTGCTGCTGCCCCAACCAGCCGGGCCGTCCACCCAAGGGGTAAGCGACAATGAGAAGCTCAGCAGGGGCCACTCAGTTCCTCTGCTAGAAGGAGAAAAAAACACATCTTGAGTCTCCTCCAGAGCAGTGCTTACACAAACCCTGCCTTTGGACACAAGCCTGGAGGTTCACTTCCCTCCTGACTTCAGGATGGATATGAAAAATTAGTGGAAGGGACAGAAGAAGCCAAAGTTAAAATAGAGGGAGTGCAAACTCTTCAGTAGGATCCTTCCAAGTGACCACAAACTGCCCCTATTCAGCTCTGCTCTTCTCCAGCCCTCAGCAAGCCATGCCAGAGGGTTCAGCTCCATTTTCCTGCCACCGTAATTTGATTTTCTTACTTTCTAAAAAGTTTTTTGGTGGCTATCTTGAGCAGAATAATGAATGTGCAAGCGAGACATGGGATGATGCATCTTCTGCAAGTGGCAGATGAGAAAACTCACATGTGGTTGGGAAGAGCTTCACTAAATTCTGCCCAGAGGAATTTCCTTCAGCCCATTTAAAGAGTCCCTTGCAACCTCAGCTGGACACCATTTATGCATTTATTTTCTATTCTAAGTCAACACAGACTTAAATAGTCCCAAGTTGCATTTCAGTAGCAACCCAATGATTTCCATGCTGCTCACTCACAGCCTGCACAGCAGGTTAGGGGGGAGAGCAGTGCTGCAGAGAGCACATCAGGGCTGAACCCACAGACCCCCTTTCTCAAGTTCCTACCTAGACTGAGGTTTAAAAGCAGCACATGTTTAACAACAACATCGTCAATTCACATTAGACCCACTCTATCCCCTCAAACCTCAGTGTTTTTTAAGAAGTAGCTGCCCTGTTTGCACAAAAAAAACCCCAACTCTGAGCCAGATGTACACAGCTGGCATTTGCCCAACCTGGAATCAGGGTTTCCCAACCAAAGATCTGGCATGTAAACTGAGTGGCAGGAAGATGTGAATATAATGCTTTGGTCCACCTTCTACAAGAATTTCTGTGTTTAATTAACCTATACATTAGAGAGACTACACATTCTTTAGGGCATTGCATAGGAAGATACTGTTTGGGTAGGGATTTATCCATTTAGGGTATAGTTATATGAAACCACTCTGTCATAAGGCTATCAGTGTCCAGCTCCTGCAGGCTTTGTAATTCAAAATTTAATAGAAATTGAGAGCAAACCACATAATCCCCAGGGCTTATTATTAATACAGCTCTGATGGCATCCCTGAATAGAAAATGCAATACAAAAATGCAATGGAAAACTACAAAAGCCACAAACCCAAAGCTTATTAGCATGTATCAGGTGTCAAATAGGGTAAAATTTGAGCTGGAGCTGTAAGGAAAAGGGACATCCCAAAGCCAGTGAGGGAGGAGGGCAGCTCCCAGCACTTCTTCCAACTCTGAAGTTTACACATGAATTTAAGTCCAGACTGGTCCATATAAAAAAAAAACCAACCCAAAATTAACCAACCAAAGAAAACCAAAAAACCCACCAAAGGACATGAGTAAATCACCCAGACTTCTCTCCAGAACAATTCCTCAGGAATACCAGTCACAGGCCATGGCTGAAGCAGTCAACCAAGATCATTTGGTCCATTCTGGAAGAGCAGCTCCGGTTTTGGAGGACACTTTTAGATGGACACTTGTTTCTGGGCCTATTAAGATGGTAACTGAAGTGGAATAAATCTTTACTGACAAGAGTTTACTACAAGCTTAGAAACACACACTGGATTTCTCAAGCTGCAGAATGAAAGCCCTTGGAAAACAGGAAAGCAAAGTCTTCCTGCTTATCTTGGTTTAGAGAAAGTCACACTGATTTCCTGCAAATTATTCCAGCAGATTGAAAAATAGATAACAGTATAGCTAATAACAAAATAGAAACTAAAACAAACACCCGGCTTCAGACAACTCCATCTGCAAGGTCTACACTACAATTCCCAGGTTCATTATGGAAAATGGGAATGACACCCCAGAGATTTGGGTGGTCAGGTGCTGGGCTGGCCTGCTATGCCCTGATTGCTGCAAGTGACATCTGGTCATCTGGTGAGGAAATACCAGGGATCATAATTTAGTTTTAATTCTGACCAATGTGATGGCAAGGGCTCAACTCTGCTGCAGAGGAGAGTGAAGGTCCCCTGTGGAGTTTGATGCCGGGAAACTTCAAACTGCAAAGATCCTTTTCTGAAGGAAAAGAGAATAATCTGGTATCGCAAAGGGGGCTGGGGGTGGGGCAAGAATAACAAATCAGGAGGGAAAAATGTACTGAAGTATTTACACAGCTGGTTTTTCAAGACAGTGCTCTTAAGATGGGCTGTTTTTCAGCCACGTAGCTAAAGAAGTAATCTTAATCCATAAGCAGCATTTCCACTGCTGTGATAGGAATCAGCTCAGTAAAACCTCTGCATGTGCCATATGTGACTTTGCTAGCCCTGTTGCAAACCCTTCAGGAAAAGATGACACTATCATCAACCTAATTTTTGCAGATATTTTCAGGAAAGAACATGTCTAAAGGTTGCTTCAAACTATTTCTGCACATCTCCCTCAAGAAACCAGCCGAATTAAAAAAACAAAACAATTACTCCTTTTAAAAAACCCATCAGTATGATTTGGTAACTGTGAAGGTATTAAAGTAAAATAATTCAGAATTACTGAGTTATTCAAGTGCAAGGTAACACTGAAAACACAAAGAGCTGAAGAAACAAACTCAAATCTGACTTTGCTTTTGTTCTCAACAAATTAACATCAAGCACAATCTCTGCCTGAGGGGCATGGAAACACCACAGCATCTTCACCAGTGCCTGGACAAAGCACTCACAGACCATCCTCATTTCCAAGACAGCCCTTTAGATCCACAACTGCTTTCTCACACTTCTCACATGCGCCTTTTAAATTGCTATCAGGAAACAATAAAACTATGCCAATTAAGGCCCAGAGAGAAGTCTGGCCTGGTGTTGCCTTCTGAAGGTGGCTTTCACCTGAATCTTGTATTCCTACTTTTATTCCTTACCCAGTGCAAGCCAGGGAGGAGCAGGACATTGGAGGTTCAGCCTTGGCCAAGGCACCAGAAGAGGCTTAGCCTTGACAAACCGAGACAGATGGGACAGATTGCCATCTACAAACACAGCATAAGGGAGGTACGCCCAGTTCTGTTTCCAAAAAGTTGTTTAAACTATACAGCAGTGTTGGCATGAGAATATTAAACTGACCAGGAATAAGATGATGTTAGAAATTAGGAGTTTTGCAAGCAACAGAATATCTGGAGTAGTTTTTGGACAGATGAGTCCAGACAAAAAAAAAAAAAAGTGGTTTTAAAACAGAGCTTTACTGATTTAAACCAAGGATTAAATAAATGTGATTGCTTGTTAGGAAGTGTTCTCAGGAGTTCGATCACCCTTGTGCAGTTTCCACCTTCCTAGAGCATCTGTGAATGACACAGAGGGAACCTCTTGGGGCAAACTTGATAATGCACAGTCACCAGCTCTGAACTGTATCAGAGCTCCAACTCCCATGGGAGTTACCCTTCACATGTGTTCCTGTTTCAGCACAGGAACCGGCTGCCTGCTCAGCCACAGCTTTTTGTGGATATCTTATTAAAGTGTTAGCTGACATCAGCTATTGGAGTGGGCTCCAAACCTGCTCCCATCAGACCACTGAAGGCAACCAGAATACATCAGCAAACAGCTACTGCAGCAGGAGGATGCTGACAGCACAGCCCTAGGGGAGCAGGAGCTCTGAGGGACAGACACCACCCAAAGTGTATTTCCCACCACAGAGATCTCTATAGCAGCTTCTTGTTCTTTCCCTTACAGCTCAAGCCAAAAGGGCTTTTTGTACCTAAAGTCCTTTCTATTCAGCGCATGTGCCCATGAAGAGTTTCTTAAAGGTCAGTGCTCTTTCTGCACTGCAGTTTAATGTCAGAGATGCTTGTCAAACAGAGGATTTGCCTTCATTGGAAAGACGTGCTTACAGCTACACACGGCTGATTTTTCGAAGAGATTACAATTGCACATCTCAAAAACAAACCACAAGGGGAAGTAAATGAGGTGCAATACAGAAAGATTACTCAGGCATCCCATGCTCTAGGTCTCATCACTAAATTGATTTGTCGTTTTATAAAATATTGGCTTTTAAATAAACTTGCTAAAGATAAAACCAGCGATCTGTTCCAATTTCTTTATGATATTTCATTACTTTACTGGTTTGGGGTAAGAGTATGCAAAATACTCTGATTCTAAAGGAACTTTTCTTTCCCCAGGCCTCTTAGCATGCTTTCAGGCTTGAATCACAAACACAATATAAATCACTTGGAAAAAGTCAGAGACATTTTAAAATAACATGAAACAGTAATGTATTTGTTTTTTTAAGCACGTGTTATCATTTGGAGCTGAAGTACATGACAGTAGCAATTTAAACAAAGTAAAAGGAACAGATATTTTTATTTTATGCATGTCCACTAACTCATTAGTATAAGATGAATAGATTTTTAACGTATGGTGTAATGGGATCGTTTGTTAGTTTTTTGAACCCTGTTGAAAAGTTTATCGAAGCAGCTATGGAAAGTTCAAGTTCTTGTAAATGGAAGGAACAGTATTCAAAAGTTTAAGATAATGTATCAGTGCTTTAATAAGCCTTCCCCTTAAAATGCTGATTAGAGCAAGCGATTATTTCTTTCACAGTTTAGAAGTTTTACATTGCTACATAAATGTTGATACAGTGCCAAGAGCAGGATAGAATGTAATTTTTGGTTTATCCATTTCAAAATAATGATTTTAGCTTCCACAGACTAAACACAACGTTTTCAACAGATTTCTAAATTGTCTTAATTTCCGTACGCTACCTAAGAGACAAAGAAAAGTCTGTCTTTTAGTTTGGGTTACATTTTCTTGTATTTTCTTGTCATACAGAAGGGAAAAGTCACCAACATCACCCTCTCAGAGCCATAGGCTTCACTCCAGCAAGCACCTTATTAAGCCAGCAAGGGCAGACATATACTGGGGGAATGGGACTCTACTGAAAAAATTGCAGAACTGGATTTATCTCGAGTTGGAAGGTTTTGGTGTGGAAAGACCACATTTGTAGGCAAGGATTAACGATTAAGTAACTTCATGGTCTTGGAAAGACCATTAGAATTAAGTACAGAATGAAATATTTGTCTTCTGGACTCACACAATTTTAAACACACTAAATACTCAGCTGAAAGTAAAGAACCGTCCTCAAACAGTTCAGTGGTACAAGCCAACTCCTACAGAGGGAATCTGTATCACTTTACAGACTTCAATTCTGCCCCAAGCTGTGGACAGAGGACAAGAACTTCTGGATATTCTTTTGTTGTTTCCACAAAGTTAAATAAGCATGAGGGATTTTGCTGCTTCTAAAAGAGATAAAACCCATTTTAACTGAATCTGAATAATAACTTCTTGAGCTGTAGAGCTGAGGGCTGGAGGGAAGATGAGCTGCTGGTCCAGCCACCAACAAATCCACCCACAACCCTTCCCTACAACACACATGGCCAAAAAAACAGTGAGGAGATGGACTTGCTCATCTTGTAGAAGTCAGAGCTCTGCTATTTTACACTAGCATAAGATCTGGACTAATCATCACAACCTGCCTATGTTTATTTTTACATTGTGCAAAATGAAGATGAAAGGATGGAAAACAAAATCTCCTAAGGACAAAATGCAGTTGGAAGAACATGCATGAAACCCATGCTAATGCATGGAGACATCTGGACAAGATGGGAAGGAGTCCGAAGCTTTCTCCCTCCACATTAGTGGGAATACTTTGAAACCTGACAATGGCTCTGTCCCATGGAAATACCACAGCTCTCGTCATCCAGGCAGTCAAGCTTGAAATCCTGACATCAACATCGGGGAGGGAGGGGGGGAATGACTCCACTCTTTCTGTTTTCCATTGAAATAAAACAGTTTGCAACAAAAGGCGAGCGCATGCATGTGTTTCCCTCCGTGTGTTTCCAATCACAGCAGTGTGTTTAAGTAGTCAGGCTGCATCCAAGCCTTAAAGCTCAGCAGTGAAGAGAGGGCAGATGACATCCTGATGGCAAACATGGCTGTGTAAATCATCTCCAAATGACAGTGTCATACACGGAGAGCTGCTTAATTTGGAATGTGCCAAACGGTGCTTTTCCTCATCTGGCATCATCTATACATCAGCCAACAATTCCTTAGGGGATTGTAATTCTTGCCATAGACAAATGCTCAACAGATGTTAAGAAAATAATAAAAAAGTCTCCATCGAGGTAGCACAGCAGCCACTCCTGAAGTCAGCAGCAAACTTGCAAACAGCCACAAGCCCCTCTCAGGCATCTGGCTCCCAATCTTCAGCATTGCCTGGCAGCCACTCGGCCAGGGAGTGAGGAGGGACAAGGAAACAACCAAAAATTCAGACCCTGTACACCTCAAAGCTCCTGTTTCTGATCCAGGGTTTCCAGAATGACGTATTTTAGAAGTGTACAAATGCTAGTCATTTTTCTTGTCCATTTTTTCCCCCGAATGACACAGGACCATTTTCTTCCCATGCTCCCTTAGGAGGTGCTTTGCCAACTTTAAAGCTTCAGGCAGCATTACCAACAGGATAAGTAAAATATGCTTTATGCTGCCATGTTATTAATATGCTTTTAAAGAGGGGTAAACCAGACCACTTATTTTGCATGAGCAGCATCTATCACAAAACATTTATATGATTTCAGCATGAACAGACTCAGAACTTCAGCATTTTGGACCAGTTTGTGCATTTTATCAGAGCTCTGCCCTTTGCAGCCTCTTCACCTTATAATAAGGAAAACAGCACTGTGAAACCAGCCTGCTTATTTCTCTGTTTACACACATCCACGTGTCCAGTCCTTTGAGAACATGCACACCTTCATTTAAAACATCTCAATATCCCATAACTGTACAGGAGACAGTCCCTATATGCTAAAAGAAAACACCAGAGGGAGCAGTAATTTTGAAGGATGGTGGTTCCAGATGGATGCATTTTCAGAGCTTCTTCAGAAAAAAAATGCAATAATTTTGTCAACCATTAGGAGACATTGCCTGTCTCTTACAGATACTGTTTAATGTACTGGATAGAGCCATGAGAAGCTCAGCAAGATGCATACACTGGCAAGGGAAACAATGCCCAAACTCACCAGCCCCACACAGCAGCCACCTGCAGCCACAGTCCAGGATCAAGCATGTGCCTTATCCAGGCACAGCTGTGATGACAGAGGGACAGTGATGACAGAAGGCTGCACAGGAAGAAGGGACACTGGTACAGTCCCTAAATCCTGCAGAGAACATTCAGCCTGGGAAGCTTAAGGTGCCAGACTGAACTTCTGATCCCAAAGGAGCCAGAAGGGCTCAATGTCAGCAAGTGGCCTCAGGGGCCACCTCAAGGGCAAGGTACATTTCAAGATGGTATCTTTTGAGAATGGTATTTAAGGTAGAAACTTATGTCAACAGACCTGCAGATCAGAAGAATTATTTAATCCAGTATGCTCTGTGTCAACAGACAGATGTGAGAAGCTGTAAAACCTTACAGGTGGATGACACAGACTCACAAGATACACTCGGGAGTCAGCCACCTATTGGATTTCAGAGAGAACTTCTACACAGTTCTCTCAAGATCCTTGGGAGTGCCCTACACAATGTCTTGCTCCTCAACCACAACATACCACATAGTTTAGGTCTTCCAAAGGCCAAGACTTGCTGCTACAGTTGATATTTTTCATCACTTCAAAGCTTGGACTGAGATTCCCTGGCCTCTCAGAAGCCTGCTATCTTTGGCATCCCCCAAAATTGAGGAAACATCAAAGTTTGGCTATTTTTGCCACTGGCTCTCCAATCTAACATTAACAGCCAGTGTCCACCAACTATATCCTGCAGCTCTTACTCAATCCCATGGAAAGTTTGCAGGAAGAAGGGATGAGTAAAGGTTACAACATAGTTGTCTTATTATTATTAAGGACACACAACAGCTGTACATCCAAGCTTGGTATTTTTACAAGCCAAAGAGCAATCACGCTTTTCTAAACCTTGGCATGTCTTTAGCTCGCTGTGCAAAAGTTTCAGGGGGGCATGAGTCATCCTACAGACCCATAAAAATCTAATTATGGCTAATGATCATCCTTTTGTTTACACTGTATATTAAATGCTAACTGCTTCTGATACTCCCTGCAGGGGCAAGATTTACCATCAATCTTGAAATGATTTCTGTCACACCAACAGAGTTAAAATGGCCCATTTAAGATAGAACGGAATCCACACCACACATGAAAGTTTTTTACTTATTTGCCAAAAAGTTGATTTCTCTCTCATGAAGCTACTGAAACATTGTGCATACTAGAGCTGCTCTTAAATTTAAAAAGAGGTTCAGAAAACCACATAATTCAACTAAATTCCAGCTTAAAGAAAGCAATGTAGGGCAGATCCTCTCTCAGGCTGCATGGCAGCCCACCAGCTTCAGGCCATGCAGGGAACTGGTTTCTGCTCTTATACAGACCTGAGCAGTGCTGAGAGAATCTGGATAGACTCAGCTGGAAGACAGAGAGCAAACATTTCAGTAATCAGGGTTACAGCCATCCCCCCCACCCTTTGAAGGGAACTGATCCTATGGGACCACTGCTGACAGGCCCTGTGAAGCAGCTCACACCAACCCAATGCAATGGGGAAAGAAGAAGACAATCAATTTTCCCCTCAGAAACTCCTCGGAGGTCTTTGATGTATTTCAGTGGCTGCACCCTGGTGAGCTGCAAGACACAACCAAAATCACATCAAGAACTGTTGGCCCTATAAAGAAAGCATTTGCTGGTCCAAATTGGACCGCAGGGAAGCACAAAACACCAAATAAGGAGGCTATTGGCAAAGGGGTTTATATTTCTCCCTTTTCCAGGAACAGGTGGATTTCTTTAACTTTTTTTTTTTTAATTTAAAGTAATTTCAAATCTGCTTGCACAGCTCTTGTAGGAAATAACATCCTCCTGCAAGCTTGGTCTAGCTTAAATCTGAACAACTCTCAGAGAATCTGCCAGCATGACAGTTCTTGGAAAGCTGCACAAGTGCAGATGAATGTGAGATTTCTAAAAAGAATTCCATCAGATTTACGTACTGCTCATAAAACAAGCCCAGTAGCTGGCAAATGCAGCAAACTTTCAAGGTTAGAATGGGGTGGGAGGAACTGAGCTTTCTTCTCAGTGACACTTTATTTTCAAGTTGCTTTTTTTCACATTGCAGAATTACAGGTATGATGGGAACAGCAGGTTTGGGTTCTTTCCACAGAGCTGCCCAAAGCAATGCAAGATAAGCTCATCCACTTGCTTATGCCCACAAGCCATGCCATGGCATCCCAGCTATTGAAATCACATTATCAGCAAGCATCTAAATGGGGGCAGAAGGGACAAAGACAATTTATCCCCACAAAAATGTTACTCTAAAATAAGCACCCTCAACAAGCGATCCCATTGTCTGCAGTCATAAATGCCAGTTGGGCTAAGCCAAGCTCTTAAAGAACAGGCCTCGTTTTATTGCTCCCAGCTCCCACTTATTGAGAAATAAGTACTGGTTCTGTTCTCTTCACTGCTAGGCCAGAAATTCAAATAGCTGCTGCTGTTCAAACGATAATAAAACAGAGAATATCTTCTGTAGTGACACTGGCTGGACTGTCCCCAACACAGAAAGCACAAGGCAGAGTTGGTGAAAAACCTGGTCTTTGACACAAATATCTGTGATATTGGTACATCCAAGGCAAGGCTCCTCCCAATCCCTTCCCCAGCTGCCCTCCTGGACCATGGCAGAGGTCAATAGAGAAAATTCCCCACTCTCTGCCCTTCCTTCCCTCCTCCCACTCTGCTGTTCACAATCACACCCACCTATGCACAAACACCAGGGTAAGCAATGAGCTAAGAAACAACTACAAGATTTAATTACAAATCGGGAATAAAACATTCCAGTGAGATGTGATTATAAAATAAACAAATCTAACACTATCTCTGCATGAAAGAATAAAGATTTGCAAGGTATTACCAAGGGTTTCAAAAACTCAAGTAAAACAAGATCCTGAAAAGCAGCATTTTTCTTCCCAAAATATTTTTATAAGGAGCAAAAAAAACCAAACCAAACAACAAAGATGACCCTATGAGTATTAAACTTCTGGCACTGTACCATGAATTTCTCTAAAGGGTTTCTTAGTGCATCTTAGCAATTCATGGAGGAAGTGACCCTCTGGCACAAACACCCAGTTGTCTGGGCTTTGAAGTTTTGGAGGCTCCTTAAGAATGTGTGTATGACACTTACCCTGATGCCCTGCCTCTGATCACCAGCTTTTGACCTTTCATCCCTTGAAAGACTTTCCAACTCTCAACACTGTCTTACAAGACATTATTTTCTGTGCTTTCAATATTCCAATCTCTAAGGTTTCCAAAGGGGAAGGGAAGCACTAATCCATCAGCCTTTTACCACTCTTACAGCCTTACATATTGTTCATAGTTGATACTCTGTGGTCTGTAAAATAAAAATAGAATGCACAGGTCAGACATAAAATATCTCAGTGCCCTGATGGGAATAAATCACTGTAGAATTATGTTTTCCTTTGGGTTTTCAACTACCAGTCTTTTAGTCTCTTGCAAGTTTCAAATGACATCATAAAACCAAATTTTCTTCACAAGACATTGTACTTAACCTAAGTACCTACCTTGTACTTTGGGACCAGCAAAGTTTTACACACTCAATTGTTTTTACATAAAAACAAATGAGGTATTTGGTCCTGTAAGTACACTAACATCCAGTTACAACCCAAGGAATCCAAAACATTCATTATTATCCAAGGTAACAGCCCCACTAAGAGCAGTCTCATGAGCAAGCTGGTGCTGCTTGCGAAATATCAGGAGTCACACAGGAAAAAATGTTTCCACAATATTGGTAGTATTTGAACCTCTGCTAAGCACAAAGTGGAGAGAAATAGCAGCTTCCCTTCCAAGAAGTGACTAAAGTAGTAGATGATTCAGTAATAGAATGGTAGGTTGTGTAATGTGAGATTTAACACGCTCTCCCTCTTTTGCCAAACTGCCACGATTACTTGAAGACTCATTTCCAGCAGAGGTTCTCTTTCCCTAGGTTAGGATTAAGAACAGATTGTGAATGATATCTGCCTTAGCATATTCTGGTTTAGTTTGGCACAGGTTGCTCAAAAGCAGGGAAAGGTCACTTGCAACATTAGTAGGTCATTGTGACATCGGGTGAGCAGTGAATTTAGGCACTAATTACCACTTGTAACACTAATGAGGATCTTTACATGCCCTTGAGGAAGTGCAGCCCTCACAATGGAGCATTTATGGGATTTTTTTTTTACCCTCAGCCAGCAATGGATTCACAGAGATATTATAACCTACACTCTGTGCCTGATCACTCAGTGGGACATGAACCCAGCTCTTCAAATCCCCAGCTCCATGCCACAGCCATGGGACCCTACCATTGTCCCAGCCCACCGTGCTGCCATGTGGTCCCCAAATCCATGGCCAAAGGAATGAGAGGTTTTCTATTTGCTGTTAATAGGAAATATAGAAAATTCCCCCATTGGTCATGACAGACATCATGCCTGAAAAGTGTAGCAGAGTGCACTCGTGTGGGAACGACCTGCCTGGTTTCCCAGCCAGACCAGAAATGAACTTCTGTCCCAAGCCAAAGGAGTTCAGAAGCAGCAAGTTACTAGCAGTATATCTTTATTATCAGGGGATCCACCACAGTCCTTTCTTCTCAAAAATCCCTGTTGCCTCCTACTGCTGAGTTTAAAGAAGAAAAACTTTCCAAGCCCAAGGAGGTGGCACATTAGAGTGAAGAATCCTGTAAAGGCACAATACTTTGGAGTTTGTAACTGCTCAGTTCGAAAGAGCACTGAAGTGATTGAGTCAGCTAGAAAGTAATCTGAAATATAATTTTATCTGCTGTCAACACAGCACATTCCCGTCTGCATAGCATTTATCTCAATGTGGATGTTGCTCCCTTTCTTATAGTGACTAATACTTTAAAAATCAGTATGAGCATCCCTGGAGTATTTTCCCTTCAGAGGCTGCTTTGGTGTTTAGTATGAGCCAAGAAGCTGCACAGGGAGTGCTGCCCAGCCCCCTGCAGCCTCAGTGCAACACTGTCGGGGGTCCAGTTTCACCCTTCTGATTTTTCAAGTCTCCAGATGCTCCTCAGAGCTTGGGTCTCATTTCACAGGCTGTGCCGCCCAGCTGCCTGCACACATCGGCCATCACACTCCCAGTAACTCGGGTTAGGGAATGTGTGTGTGTAACCCAGTAGCCCTGATGATTTGCACCATCAGGAACTGTTTGGAAAGATCAAAGTTTCACCCTTTTCTTTTTAACCAGTAACACCTTCTCTTTTCCCCTGTAGCACAAGCTTTGGTCATTCTTCGTGTAGTATTATTTTCCTCTTCAATATTTAACACTAAATAATTACTATGTATAGGTTTAAACCTCTTTACAAAGCAAAAATCATTCCACATTTCTTCCAGAGACACCATTAAAGCTTTTAAGTGGGACTAGACACACCATGGTGGAGCACGCAGATATTTGAAACACGGGAAAGAAGAAAACACAACAGCCCATGGGTTTGTGCTGAGACCTAAATATGGAATTTATTACTGTGTTTGTGCAGCAGATGCAATACCCCAGTGTCATTTTCAAAGGAGGCAGATTTTTGTTCTTGGAAAGGGTATGTTAAGAGCAGTATTAAAAAAAAATCAAATAAGCTTTTTTTTTTTATTTGAGAGTTTAAACCACAGCTGAGGAGAGCTGCTAAGCTTTATTTCCCTCACTAGCAAAGCCAGTGGCTCAAAACAGAGTGAAAATCCTCCCTGCAGTACTCATAAGTAGCAGGGCTATGGATTTACTGCTTCAGAGAGCTAATTCCTGCAGCTGCTTCCCAACACTCCAGCTCCCCATTTCCGCTACACCGAAAACACCTGGCTGGGAAAGGACAGCCCTGGGAGACCTGCTTGTAGCTATCAGTCTGGATTTACTCTGCTCAGTCCAGTAGGATGGAACTCAGCACATGAGATATCAGAGATGTACAGCTGAAACTCTGATTCTGCTATGACCAAAACACAACCAAAACTTTTTTGGTTTAATCTGCAATTGGGAAAAATAATTTTTAGTTTTTCCTTTTGGCATATGCCTAAAAATCCTTGTATCTAGCCCAGAACTGGTGTTAAAACCCGTACAAAATGTTTGACCAGGCCAATAGGAAAAGCCATTAACAAGCAGCTGCAGCATGTTGCTCATATCAGGCCCTTTCTTCTCTCATCATTTCCAAGACAGATCTGGGACAGGGATTTCATTATTTGAACAGAAAACTTTTTACACTACCATCTCCAACAGTGGAGCAAACACCTCAATTTCACAGAAAACAAGAAACCTTCCCAGCCTGGAGTCACCATGCTGTCACACCCCATCCCTCCCCCATCACCACCTTCTCTCATGGGATAAGTGACCCTGTTTGTATTAGGCAAGATTAATTTACATAGATTTAGCTGTGCAGCTGCCATGAATCAAAATGAAAGAAAAATATCTTAAGCATAATCTCTGTTTATTTAATGGTTTCTCCCCATGTCTCTCATTTCTTCTTCACTCCAGGCTGGAGCCCTTGTAGGGTTTCCCATCAGCTGTGGCCAGTCCATCTGCCAGCCGTGGCCCCATCCAAGTGCACTGCCCACAGAGGGAATACCACAACCCACGAGTGACTTTATTGCAGGGGTCTGAGTGAGCACACTTGTCATCAGATCCTCGGGCATCTGAAGAGTCACTGCAGCTGCCTTTCATTGCACATTAGCACATCAGTGCTTCTGCAAACCGGCCTGGCCGTGCCAGGCGATAACACACAATGGTTCTTGTATGTGCTTTATCAAACAACCTGGCCTAATCCTCATGAAAACATTGGCTGATGAAGTGTATTGGCTTCTACAAGGTTTGTGTGGGCTGTTCAGCTATTTTGTTCTGCATAGTTGTGCTTCCCCTCGCACGCGAGCGGTGCCGGCTCTCCCTGGCGGCATGGCGGCTTTGCAAGGGCTCATGTCCAGCCTTGGAGCTCACAGCAATGTGAAAACAGGATGGAGAGGTGCTTCCCTGTCTTTTAAAGTAGGCCACAACAATCTTTACTTTAGCTGAAAAAAAACACTTAACATGGACTTGATGTTTTATCTGAATGTTGCAAGGCTCATGGTAAGACTCTCCCAACAGTTTGGTGCCAAACACAAATCTAGGACCAGTAATAAACCCCCTGCTAAAGCCCACTGTAAAAGATCCCTATATATCCCACAAATACCTGCTGTGGTTCATGTTCTCACAAGTACAAGAGCGAATCTCAGATACAGCTGGGTTACTTGTACTTCAAACAATTTTAGGATTATCTGGAATAGAGTTTCTGGAAAACAAATTCCCTGCAAGTTAATATTACACTGTTGAAATATTTTGCACAGACATGATTGTATTCCTATGTCACCTGCTCTAAGCAAAAACTGAAGTTTCTTCAGAGGGAAAAATACTCAGATCCTGCTCATTCCCTCATCCCAGTTATTTACAGCACACTTTGACTCTTCAGTGTTACATCTTGGATTCAAAGCTAGATAAAAGCCCTACCAAGCTGTCCAGTCCATCACAGACCTGTTCTGCATCTCCTGAGTCACAAAACTGTCATCCAGAAGTGGACGAGAGAAAAAAAATTACTCTTTTTTAAACAGAGAATTTACTTTAGGTGATTTCTGGTGAACTATGCCAAGCAATCCCACAGCTGGGACGTCTTCCACACACATCCATCTTCCTTGCCTTTGAGGAGGCAATGTGTTGTGACAACTTGGCCAGTGCTTTCAGGCTGAACCCAAGCCAATCTAGAGCTGTTATTGTTGGGCTTCTGAGCCTGGAGGAAACACTAACAAATTACAGTTTCCAACTTGCTAGAGGCAAAATGCCTGACTTCTCTGCCTTGGCTTTGCCACTTATGTAGAACCAGCAGGGTTGAAGGTGAAGTAACTTTTCTCCATGAAAATGCTTCACCCAAAGTGAAGCAGAGAGAGACCAGAGTGAGACCAGAGCTGTGAGCAAACACCACATATTTCAGTAATTACCCAGAGGCTGCCAAAGAATTTCTGTAATTTATAGATAGGAGACAGAGACAACAATTTGTCAAGCTTTGTTCACACTGGGCTTGGGGTAGGAATCAAATACAAGTGCTCTAGTCCACAGCTCTAGTCCACAGCTCTAGTCCACAGCTGGACCCATCACTGCAGGAGGAAGAAGTTCCCTGTCTCTTTCTCAAATCCGAGCTGCATGAAGAAAATTAGATCCAATCTGCAGGCTCCTACCCTAAGGTAATAGGTGAATAATTGCCAATTAACCATGCTTTGAAATCTTTGTTTTACAGCAAAGGAGTCTGTTTTTCCACACTGTGTGTGCAAGTACACACAATAAGAACCAGACCCATCCTGGGTGGTATGGAGACAGTAAACTCATCAGGAAGAGTGTACTCTACCATATGAGACATCGTTTTATTTGATGCCAAAGAGGAAAAGGGGGTGGGAGGAAGAAGGATATGTAGTGTGTTTTCTCCCTCCTCTCTCTGCCCAGGCACGATCAATTTTTGTAAATTCACAGTGGAGGCTGTTTCCACCAAAGGGCACTCATGCAGATCTTGCACATATGTTCTGTGTCTCAACAAAACATCATCGGAAACAACAGAAAACAAACACAACAGCCTATTCTCCTGAAATTTCTATTAGAAACATTACTGAAAGGGTTAAAAGTAAGGATCCCATAAGATGCTCTACAGCACTTAAAAAGAAAAATCTATGAAAATATGTACAAACCCAATATTATAAAGTTATGTTTAGAATGAAGAACTAAATCTACTGAGCCAAAAAGTAGTGAGCAATTTTGTTCTCAGCGCACTTCTGTTATAACGTGTTTTACAACCACTTGACTGACGTCAAATTCAATAACACATAATTATTAGCATTTTTGTTCAGCTTACACTCAGATGTTTTTCCTGTTTTAAATCTCTCCTTATAAATCTCAAATTAGATTTTATACAAGGAGATTTATCAAGGTTTAAAAGAAAATATGAGCATAGCTGATGCTTGAATTGAAACATCATAAAAGCACAGCAGGATGAGTTTTTTATCACAGACAAGATGCAAGTTAACCTATGGTTATTGCCAGGTAGGACCAGCACCATCATTCCTAGCAACTTCTTCAAAGGGAGAAAGACATCAGAGCAGTAGTAACCCCACAAGGAAAATGTGAATAAAAACTTCTATATGTTAGACAAGGTTGCAGTGTAACAAGGCTGCAAACAGTGACGAAGGCTCTCTCATTTTGGTGTGCTCCCACCAGAAACCAGCGTGACAGTGGATCACTCTTCATTTCTTCTGCAATACCTTCATGCAGAAAAAAAAAAGACGAAGAGGTAGCTAAATGAAACTTTAAAAAGGCCTGGTAGTAAATTAACCAAGAAGAGACACAAAGAGAGCAGCCACAATCTAGTGCATGCTGCTACCTGAGCCCTAGGAAAAAATGAAAAGATAAAAGTTCAGGTTGGCAGCCAGGAGAAACACCCCATCAGGAAGATGCATGAGATCACCACGTAAGCTCCCATGGGGAAAAACAGTAAAGCAGTTTCTTACTACTTTTAAAATCACCCAAAGGGCTTTGTGGGAGGGCATGATCCTGCACAGGTGAAACTAGAACTGAGGCAAGATTATGGCGATCAAGGAGATTTATTACTGTGCACCACCAGCAGGTTTGTTAGGCCATGGCAGGACCAAGACCCAACAATCTCTCAGCAGAGATATCCCCCCAGCAGGAAACGTGGTCAGGGTGTCCTGTGCCTTCCCTGTGCAGCCCAGCCCATCACTGGGATGCTGGATGGAGCCCATCCTCACACTGAGATTGTGAGAGGAACGGTGGGGAAAGCACAGAACTGAAGAACAGCAAAAGGCACCATGCATTTTACATCCAGGTGATTCGTAGGGGGCCAGAACATGTTGGAAGCAACTATAATTTTTACTATATTTTTTACTATTCAATAGAGACTGAAGTACTTGTTAATGAGTGCCTGGCCCCGAGCCCACTGCCAGGGAGATGTCAGTCAGTCTGGCCAACATGCCCAGCAGTAGGAAAGATGGAGAAGCCAGGCTCTGGGGAAAAGCCAGTTCTATAATTGCACACAAAACTTTGTGAGAAGGTTAAAAAAAAAAAAAAAAGCATTGGTTTTGCGTCGGGATGAGGGTTTGAGGCATGGTAGCAGGAAAAGGTGCCTGGGAGTGGGAACTCCATCAAAAACAGGGCTGCAGCTCAAGCTGGAACACACAGCAACTACCCTAGCATGCACCAAATCATCACTGCCTCACCCATGACCAGCAGCATTTCCGTGTCAGTCCCAGGAGACTGGAGTGCCTGTGATTTCTGAGTGCCAGCAGGACAGCGATGACAGACATGCCATGGATTAAAGAGCAAAAATACCCACCAAAATACACACCAGCACCAGGATGGCACTGGGGGATGACAGCTGGGTCACATCTGACTTATTCTAAATTTTTTTTGGAAGCTGCCCCACCAGTCACTCCAGCATGAAGCAACGATGGAGCAGCAGGAGCCCCAGGAGAAGATCAGCAACCAAACATCAAGGTACTTGTGAGTGCTGCTGAGGGTGGCTTAGTCATAACTCATCTCCACCACGTAAACACCACAAGAGAGGAGAGCCAGGGGAGGAAAGTGCTAATAAAACATTAATATATTGGTGTTACATTGGTGTGTAACTGCAGAAGGACTATGCTGACATTGAGGGAGAAGAGGCAACAATGCCTCAGCCCCACAACTCATCTTTGCAGTCCCTCCCCTCAGCAAACCTCCCCCAACTCAAACTCAGCCTATCTGCAAACAAATGAAAACCAAACTTGGACTCTCAAATGACTAATTTTAGTTTTGGATTTATTCCTCTTTTTTTCCCCTCCCCTAGGAAAAAAATAAAGTGGAATAAGGCTGTAAGGTATAATGAAAGCAGCATGTGAAAGCAATAAACCAACTGCAGAGCAACCTAAACACCCATGTGCGGCTGATCTGTGAGCTGGGGGAGAGGCCCAGCACAGCTCAGCTCTGGCTTGACCATGCAGCAGCACCCACCGGCTGCACCAGAGACAGACACATCCCTGCACCCAGACCCCAAACTGCCATTGTTACAGAGAACCATAACACACCATTGCTTGGGTTTTCTCCCCGTGCTCACTCCATTTCTGGACATTCCTTGAGATGTGTTTCCCCATCCCCAGTGGCACCTTTTGGTCAGCTGAGATTCCTAGTCCCTCTGAGAGGCAGATACACAACTTGCCTTGGCAAAAGTCCTTTTCCCTGCAAGATCTGACAGAGGCCAGACACCTCTGCTTGCCGTGTCACACTAAAGCAAAGTGTGGAACACTGCATCCAGAGCTGGGGCCACCAACATAAAAAGGACATGGACCTGTTAGAGAGAGACCATAGCAGGTCATGAAGATGCTGAGAGGGCTGGAGCAGCTCTGCTTTGGGACAGGCTGAGAGACTGGGGCTGTTTAGCTGCAGGGAGACTCTGGAGACCCTTCTGGCACCTAAAGAGACTCCTAGAGAGATGGAGAGGGACTTTGGACAAGGGCCTGGAGTGACAGGACAAGAAGAAAGAGCTTCAAACAGAGAGGGCAGGGTTAGGTGGATACTAGAAATTCTGTACTGTCAGGGTGGTGAAGCCCTGGCAAGGCTGCCCAGAGAAGCTGTGGCTGTCCCACACCTGCAAGTGTTCAAGGCCTGGTTGGATGGGGCTTGGAACAACCTGGTCTAGCAGAAGGTGCTCCAGCCCATGGTAGGGGCAGATAAAACTGGATGACCTTCATGTTCATATCCAACCCAAACCATTCTGGGATTCTATTTGCACGTCTGAGGTCCTTGGATCCTTCTTCCAGAGCTGCAGCACTATGGCACAGCCTCCTGCTCCATGAGCAGGAAAGGCCCAAAGAGACAGCAGCATGTGTGTGCTTTCAGTCAACATGGGAACATTTCCAAAAGGAAAACCACAAAAAGCGTGCCTCTTAACACAGGATACCCCAGCACTAACAATAAGCTTTTATCAATTAAAAACAATAAAAACAGCTCTCAAATACCCCATGCAAGAGTCAGCTCTGCATTCAGATATTGTTTCTTGGATAAACTTGCCTTAGGTACAGCAAGTCCTTGGGTCATTTGGTTCACAGTCCACACAGTATTTCACATACCACATGAAACATGAACGCATTGTGTTTTAAGGAGATCAGAATGAGTAATTATAAATGCAATACTCCAACAACATTGAAGTTCAGCTGGATTCTACTCTCTGCATTTCCAAACAATATTGACTCATTAAGGTGAAGGACATCTGTGTATTCTAATAAAGTTAACACAGCTCTAGCAATGACTATTAACCTAGAAGAGCCTGTGATCATGAAAATAAGCCACTGATGCAGCCCATGGCCCAGGGCAGATGGTGGTTAGCTTTCCTATGCCTTTGTCAGCTTGAAAACCCAAGTAAAGTTCAGCTGAAAACCAGATGCTACTTCTAAACTGACCTCTCCTGGATAAACCAAGTGCAAGAACCTCAGTCCCATTGGTACAACTGGGCATCAGCCCAGCATTGAACACTTGCATTTGTGAGCAGAACTAGACCAAGGGCCCACCTCAGCAAGCCCTCTATGTTTGCAAAATGAATAGCCTTGCCCTGTTTGTCACAGCAGCAGACTTGAGGTTCTGTTTTTTGTCTAGAAAACAAACATTTGGCCACATCCAGCCTTGGTTACTCTATGTGGTAAAAGGGCTGCTGCAATTACTGCAATGTGCAAGACAAGAAGCATTTCCTTGGGTGACAGCGCCGGTGGTACCCGACCAGGGCCTGGCCCAGGCTCAGAGGAGCCATTTCCATGTGCTATTTTCACTAACCAGTTCAGTTCCTAGCCTATTTCACCACGCAGAGCTGCAGACGCTACTCGTGCTGGTGTTGCTGCTGTGAGACGCTTTGGATGGATGACAGCTTGAAATAACTCCCTGCTTCAGCAGGGTAACCAGGAGCAGACCTTGGCTCCTGCTTCTTGCCGCTCCTTTGAGCACTGCATCCCAAAATAGAGCTGGGGATATGTTTCGAAGTTCTGAGGTTTTCCTTGTTGTTGCCTTTCAAGCCCCTGTCTCAGAGCCTATTTGCAAAACCACAGACCAAACACAAGCCATTCCACAGTCGTGATATTTTGTGGCAAGATTAAAAAAAGCCTGGAAGGACCTCTTGGTAAACTACGCACTTAGTATTTCAAAGCCACGTATAGCTTTGTTATGTAGTAAATCAAAATGACTTCAGCGTTTAAGCAGCACAGTATTCCATGGAAGAGGCTGCAGAATTTACAGTCATCTCAAACATGAAACGTGGGCTGGGATCACGCAAGAGGATCTGCAGCCCCAGGAGGTGCACGGAGCATCCCCAGCTGCAGGCAGGGTCACCAGGACAGCAGAGTTCCCTCGCAGGATGGGGCATGTGGAGCTGGGGCTGTGGCCAGCAATCCCCTACAGCTGCCTGCACTCCACCTTTCTCACCTCTTTGGCACTAAATAAGCAGCAAAAAAGCAGGAAGATTATGTTTTTAGTTTCTGGAAAGGTGTTCATATTTTTAATATAAGGAAGCATCTCATCTGCACACACATACACACATAAATTGCATCCACTCTACATATTAAAAAAGTCACATATGCATGTGCAAGAGAAACATTTTGCAAACAATGCAGGTCTACTCAAGAGGGGAGGATGGTAGTGAATTGAAAACATGGTAACTCAATTCTTCAGCCAAGAATTCAAAGCTATAGCCTGTGTTGTTCCTTCCTTCCCTTTCATGGAAAGTAGGGGGGGGGTGGGGGAATGACCTCCAGGAATGCCCAGTGATGGAGAACTCAGATCTTGTGTGGTTTCCCACCAGAAGCTCTTCCTGGCAAGCCCCAAAAGCCCACTACAGGGTTCCTTCCCTTCCACAGCTTCCTGCTCTCTTCTCCCCATTGGCATTTGCAGGATTAGACCCTGGGCAACCAAAGGATAAAAAGAAGGTGCTAAACCTCCAGGCACCCAGCACTCTTCCTCACGGTGCTCTGCTGCTGCTGAGCAGCCAAGGTTGCTGGTCCAGCTCCCCTGCTCTTGGCTGGACAGTAGGGAGCAGAGCATTCCTGGAGTGGTTTTGTGCCTGTGAGTTACATGGCCTAAGAAGAAATAAACACTGTTTACACCAACCAACATTTCCTGTTGATTAATTCTTCAACCAGACCATTTTTTCTTTAATTCAGAATATTATATCCAGGACATTCAAGTCACAAAAAATTAAGTGTTCCCCAGCAATTGTTCAACAACACTGCACAAACTATCACTTCTTCCTTAAAAATAGTTGTGCCAAGAACTTCTGCTGCATCCTTTTCCACCAGCCCACACAAGCACTATCTTGCTCACACAGGTGCCTGGGCACAGCCAGCAGGACTCCACACAAACTAAGATTAAAACACTAAAATAGGCATCGTTTCAGATACAAAATGTCCTTTGTATCCTGCCTTACTGGGTTGTTTCAACCCTGACCTTGGTCTGCTGGACTTCTTAGAAATAGGGTCTTCAAAACTAATTCAGAATTATTCCCTGGTGAGCTGCCAAAGACAACACCACCACCAAGGTCCATTTATTGGCACTGTTCCTAGAAAGACCCTTGTAATTCCCCAAATTGTACATTCTCTATGGATGAAAAGGAAAACAAATAGTACACCCAGGCTTTTTTTCCTGAAAATGTCCTCGTTGGAAAACTATTGTGCTTGGAGCTATGCCACTCAAATTCATCAGAGGGGAGAATCTGTTTATTTGCACATCAAGTACATTTTATTGTTTCTGGACATCAGTATGTAAATTGTCAAGTATAAATTTATTTTTCCACTAGCTTAAGTTTTCCTCTGCTCTGTAATTGCCATAATCCAAAGAGAAAGAGCCTGCATTTCAAAGCGCTCCATTTTAGCGTGCTACAGTCACATATGATAGAAAATCTGATTAGAAGAATCTCCTACTGGTATTTAGGATCTTATTTTTCAGCTGACTCAGAACAAACCTCTCCTTGGCTCCAAGAGATATTTGACATGTCTTAAAATAAAATCTTTATTGAAAAAAAGACCAATGACTAATGACTCCTATTTTTTCTGTACTGATGAAAAGAGACATGCATACATATTCCTCTGCCAATGGCACCATTCCAGTGCTCAGTTTAATCAATTCCTGCACAGTTCAGAAATGCTTCAACACAGCACAGTTACCAGTTTAAAGCAATGCAATGAAGAGAAAGTCAGTAAAATCAGAACTCAAAAGAGACAGAAGAAAAGAAAGCCGTTGGGAGGGGTCTGAATCAAAGAGCAGTCACTTGACAGGGTTCAAGAGGCTTGTGGACAATGCTCTCAAACACATGGTGTGATTTTTGGGATCATCCTGTGGTGAGACAGGAGCTGGACGTGATGATCCTTATGGGTCCTTTCTAACTCAGGATACTCTAAGAACCCAAGAGCCTAATCCAGGGGACAGAAGACCTGACCATGCCCCAGGAGGTTTGGGTCTATCCACTGCTGCCCTTCAGTAGCAACTTGTTCAAGGTTACAATGCTGTAGCCTTCATCAAGATATTTCTTTTTGCGCCTACACTCTGAAGTGTTTTTTATTTGGTATATACTAATTTGTTTAGGACAAGGCATATCGTCCTGTAGTTTGGGTTACTATCTCAGGCTCTGCAGTTCTTAATTAAATGCTGCTGTTACTAATGAAAGGATATAGGCATAAGGAATGGACTTAATTTACTCCTCAGTTGCCCAGTAGCTTTCAGTAATTGTAGAAACTCGAGGCTATGTACATGTAACTGAGAAAGACCCAGCTATCCTTGGACAGGGCACAAGTTTCTTTCAAACGGTCATATTTTACTATAAAACCAGCAAATCATTAATATTGAAAATAATCACAAATTACTCCATGTCCTTCCAATACTCCAAAGGTTTAGGTCTTATTTTGTCACAGATAGAAAACTGGAGAATTCTGACAATACCAGATTTTGATACAAAAAAATAGATAAAACTAGAAAAAGCAAACAGCTGGGATTGAGAGCTGTTTACCCTCTATATTCCACACAATGTTCTGCTTTCCTGCCCATAAGAACCAAACACTACAGCAGGTCTTGGCAATGTCACTTCAGTGTTATTCTGATGGAATTTCTTCTGGCCTCTATGGGACAGGACAGTGGGGTATCTGTTTTGGAATCAAAGCCTGCTTTTCAACAACAAAAGCTCCACGTTAATGCTGTTACATTTCATTGAAGGATTTAGACTTATCTAGAGCAGTGATCCATCAGGTCAAAATGTGCAGTGCTTTCTTGTAATCTCCATAACCACGATGTTTGTGGAGGATTTCCCTCTCACTTACATTCAAAACCCGGGTTTCTGCATACAAAAATATTTTCAGACAATCCCCTTTTGGTAACAAGGAACAACAGTTCCATTTCACAGGACGGGCATGAAAATACATTTAGGAAAGGACTTTCTTTCTATGCATAAGTTTAAAACACAGTGAAAAATCATTGCATGTTTTGGAATAACCAATATCCCTGAGGCTCAGGAACACCAGCACTTGCAGGCTGGAGTGTTCTATTTATGAGCCAAGTACTTATGCCAACTCAATTTTGTATATTATAAAGTTGTTATGAAGTGCAACTACTATGCAATATAAGCAAGACCTAAAGGTATAAGAAAAGATTGTGGGTTTTTGTAATCAGAACCAAGGTGCAAATAATTTTTTCCCAGAGTTTTTTCACATGTAGTCCCAGTGACTGTAGGCAAGGCTTAATAGGCTGAACACGTACATTACATGTTACTCTACCAAATTTCAGATCCAAGCTTAACAAGCTTTCACCTTAAGAGTAATTTTGTCACCATCTGAAGCAAAAGGAGGACAATTGCGTGACTACTTTAGACTGCTCTCTGACATCATGTGTTAAAAACACTGATGCAGAGGCAGAATTTCCCCTAAAACCCTAAGCCTGAGTGCAAGGACTCAGACTACATGTACGAGTTTGTGATGCTCTTGGGAACTTATGTCATACATTAGGGTTTGGCAGTAGCCTTACTTCCTTCTCATTTTCTGTTCTTCATTAAAACATGTTGGGAACAGGGCTTAGGTTGTTCATGTCTCTATTGCGTAACTCTTTGCTTTAAACACTTCTCAGAAGGTGGGAAGTCAAAGGGAATTAAAACAAAGGAAAACTCCAGCGATGAGAACAGAAGTGAATGTTTGGGGATAACGATCTCCAAAGGAATATGGCAGCAGATGTGTCAGGTGTGCTGGACACAGAGGACAGACTGCTCCTTTCAGCCCTGGCTCTGCTCTTTGGGGGAATGGAGGCACAAGGAAGAGGCAAAGCAGCAGATCTGGTGCCAATTCTTAGGGAGTTTCTGTCGACAACATCTGTGCTCATGTCAAGCACTCAGATGATATCAAGATAAACTGGGCTTTCCCACAAACAGCAGTTTGTAAAATCTAGAAAGGAAATCTGGAACAGGGCTGAGAATTAGCATTAGAGCTTCTTTAATCATCTGAGTTACAGAGCAAATCCTGCTCTATTTTCACCCATTCCTGTGCCACCATGGTATGACAGCTCAGCCCCAGCATTGAGATGGAGCTGTGTTCATTTCTGTCCTCAGCTTCCCTGTGATGACAGCTCTACACTGCCTGATATGGTACTTGTCTCTTCCTCAAAGCCATCATGCCATAGTTATTGCTTGATTTTTTTTTTTGTTACAATCCCTCAAGGCTGCAACCACCTCTCCAGCCCCCAGCAATGCTCATCTCCACCTTTTCCACAAGGCCAACATGTCAGGGCAATTCTCAGGCACAGTTGCAACAGTTCAGAAGGATCATATCACCCCCAGGCAGCCCAACAGCACTGTTCCCATGTTAAACAGTTAGGTAAGAATTCAGCTCTGTTTATTTACAGACTTTGTACCAATGTGGTATGAATCACAGCAAGGGGAAGGGGCACACATCCGTAATTGCTCTGGGAATAGACTGCCTTGCTTACTCCAAAGGAAAGCAGAGAATTTATTTAATGCAATAGGTCAGTTGTGCAGTACTATATCCCTGGGGAAAAATTCTTCTCTATCAACCAGTAACAAAAATAAATAGATCATTCTGCCCAACAGTCACTTAAAAGTGCTGCAGCCCATCTGTACATGAAAGTAGATTTTAGGAGAGTAACCCATAATAAATCAAACTCCAGCTCCTCATTTAATAAGTTATAGTCCCTCTACCAGAACAAGATAACGGGAAATGAGACTATAAGGATGCACCGTAAACCTAGAAGGACTTTAATCAAATCCTAAAATTATAAGGAATATCTGCAAACTGCATCTCACTACATCATTAAAGTAAGCATTTGATACTTTAATCTCTTCCTATGAAAGCATGCCGTCCATCAAAACTATGTTTCTGCTTAGGAAATGCAAGGAGTATCAATTTGATTCTTTAAATTAGAGGTACTAAAAAAAAATCCACACTGAACTAAAAAATAGCCTCAAACTACTTACTCAAAATGCTTGTTACATTTTACAGTGCTGGACAGAGATTGAAATATTCAAGCCAACCCTGAGTAACAAAGAGCCTACTTAAAATTTATGGATAGATTTCAACTTGTTCCGAAGAGAATGCATTATTTAATGTCACTAGAAAAATATTATTAGAACATGTTTCTTTTATTGATGAAATATGAGTAGAAACACACTAAGGGAATTGATCATAGACACACAAAGACCTACATTGTTCCTTCTGGAAGTAACTTCTGAAAGCATAAATGAAAACTCTTCACTGCTCTGAGCTTCAGAAGTAACCCACATATAAAATATATCCTGATGCTTGTATCTTTCCCATCAAAACCCAAATACAGCTCCTGTGCTTTGTCATCAATGCCTCACAGCTTTCAAAAGCCTGCTCGATTTTAGGGAAAGCGGATGAAGCCCAAGAGACGGGGCTTGGGAGCACACAAACAAGCTCCTGATAATCCACAGGAAAAGAGATAAGTGGGTTCAACCTGGACCCCTTGAGAAGAAAACAAGAGGAAAGCCTCCTTCAACACCACTGCCTGAATCACACGCTGCTCCGTTTACCATCATGGTGGCCTGCAACAAGAGGTTTCAGCAAAACAAATAACCTTGGAAATGCAGCAGTTTTTAGGGCAGCTTCTTCCTGGAGCTAGAGAGGGAGGAAGTGGAGAAGCAGACAGGCCATGCTGAAAGGAGCATCTCCCAGATCCTGGAGATCTCGTGCCCGGAGTCCCATCAGGTGTTTCTGGGTTGGACCCTGGTGACTCTGCACCGTGGAAAGCTTTACCTGAAGCAGATGAAAAGAGCAGAGAACTCACCCTTGACTTTTCATCACCACTGGCAGGAGAAATCACAAGTGCAGTGTGAAGTCTGGTGGGCTCAGACACTGACAAACTTCTCTGCATAGTGGGAAGTAGGGAGAAGAGTTCCTATTTCCACTTAACTTTAACTTGACTTAAAAACAACAAAACAAACCCAGGCCTCCCATCACACTTATTTTTTTAGCTCCCTCCTAGCCTCACCTGGTGAAGTGCTCTAAGACAGCTCTTACTTTCCCAAAGGCTGGAACATCCCCACACCTCAAACTGTCACTGCTCAGGAAGCCACAAACAACCTCTTCAGCTATATTTGGCAGGTGAAGAAAGAACATTTTTCCTCAGAAAACATCCCCTGAAAAAGGTTTGTATTTGGTACAAAAGGTTGGTGGTTTTTCATTCCTTCAGGGAACTCTCAGTAGAGAGGAGATGTTCCTGTGAGGTACAGTACAGGGTCAGTGCACCAGACCAATTAGTCATATTAAAAATCAGCAAATTTTGAAACCAAGGTGCCAGTACCAGAATTTAAAACCAAACAAAGCTGAAGAACAGGCATTAGTTTCTCTGATGGCATTCAAACAGTGCCAGTGTTTTCAGATTCATTCCTTTTTACATGCCTGCTTTGAAAATATGCCTCCTCTGTTCTCAGAGCTGCAGGCGCCCAAAAGCAACCACAGGAACCTACAGCTCAGGGAAACAAACTCAGACAGAAGGAAAAATAGTCACTGCATGGGGAACAACTCCTCAGAGAGATCTCCTAAATCCCTACCCTGATGGTAACAGCCACTTATCAATCAACACCACTTTCAGCAGGAGTCAGACAAGCACATGAAGTGACATAGGGTGCAAGGCTTACAGGAACAATAATTGTGTCATTTTTCACTTCCATGATAAGAGTAAGGAAAGAAGGCTGGGAATGACACTGCATCCTAATGGGAAAACTAAGGCACCGAGATTTATCCAGCTAAAGCATAAACTCATAAATCCATGGGCAAGAACCCAGGAATTCTCAGTGATGTTTATTATTCTCTGAATACTTTCTAATAAATTCCCTCTTTAGTACAAAGCCTGCCTGATCCAACTGTACATATTTACTTAGTATTCTCTCAAGTGGCTTAAAGACTGACTCAAAAAATTCCCATAATGCTTTTTCAAGAAAAGCTGGATACACTGGTTGGATGGCAGATTTCTTTTCATTGCACTCCAGATGGTCCTGGTCCTGAAACCAGCATCTATCAGACTCACAGGTTTGCAAAGGGTCCATCTACCCAGCCAAACCACAACCCAGCTGAGTCTTCAAAATTCTGGTACCTTGGGGCAGATATTGCCAAACAGAAGAAAAAAAATACATCTTTGCATAGTGTCAAAAGCAAAAAGCAGCAGCAAAACATGTCCCCTCAGGCCTCTGAGTTCTAGACCATCTTGTTCCATATGCCAGCAGCAATTCTTGTGCTCCAGGGTGTATTTTGTATAAACATGAAAACTGAATTTTAAATGGTCTTTTTTCCCCTTTATAGTATCTTTTGGTTTTTTATTTTGGTTTTGTTTGTTTTGTTTTGTTTTGTTTTGTTTTTGTTTTTGTTTTTTTCTGTAGATAACACACTCCAGCAATCATGCCAAGAGTGATTAAATCAATTATCTCCTCCTTGAGAACTTCAGAAAGGGTCAGCCACCCACCCTACAGCACTGCTGACAGATGCATGAAAAAAACCCTACCAACCCAAACCAAAAACCCCAACATTTCAGTTCAACAACACTCCTGGAAAAGCCAGACCATGTGTTCTTCACCTCAGGGTGAAGAAGAGAGGAAGCCTCAGCTATTTAACAGACTCAAAAATTTGGATGACAATCCTCAGTGCCACATGTGGCAGCAAGGGTTACTTCATTCAAGCTAAAACAACATGTTAGGAGCTTTTTTCCTCCCCCCCACTTCAACATTACTTAATGGATGAATCAAGGAGAGCAACCCTGAAGGGCAAACTTCTCTTAACCGTGGAAAAGGCATATTAAATAAGTAGTACAACACTTCTGGGATGCATTCAGCATGTCCTGGCTGCAGGCCCAGGAACATAAATCCATTCCTTACACTGGGTTGAGTTTGCTTCAGTCTTTCCACTGGATGCATTCCAAAGCCCTGTCCATCCCAACAGCAGCATCTCTGCACCCCTCCACCAGTCCTTGAGTTTTTCAAGAGTCCAGTTGACTACAACTTCTGATTGCCCCAGAGTAAGTCCAGGCCTCAGAGCTTGTCATGCCCAGTTAGTAACTCATGAGGCGTTGCCAACATCAATCCAGGGAACCTGGACTCACACTGGGCTGCTCTTACACATGGGGACTGTTCTGAACATTTTTAGCAAGGAGGAAACTTCTTCAGCCCATGACACCATCAATTACACTCAACAGCAATGGCAGTGGGGGGGGAAGGGAAGATTTCTCAGGGGAAGAGGAGTCTGAACTCACGTTCGTGCAGACAGACTCATCATCCCCTTTTCTTGGGTTTCTTATTATAAGAGAAAAATATAAGCAAGATCCCAGACGATCAAAAGACAAAGTGTCAGTGTCAGATGATTCATGACCGCCCAGTTCCTCTTCATTTCAAGAGTGACAAAGTAAAATAAATTAAACCCAGCTGACTAAAACAAGCAATCCTAATTCATGGATGAAACAGGAGAATCAAAAGCGTATGACAGTGTTAGCAGGAAGGCCTTCTTTTACATGCAACAGCCCTCACTGTGTAAATGGCCAATTAATTTATGGGAGCCAGATGTCCCTGTTTAGGGCTGTTGTTTACCTTACTGCTCTGCCCTTTGATGGATTGATAGATGTCATCATTTTTCAGCAGCGAGTGAGCAGCGGGGCCACTGCCTCCCAAGCAGAAAGCCCTTGCTATCCCAAACCTGATAATTTTCCTTCTCCACAAACTAACCAAGTTCCAGACTTGGTTTGTAGTGAAACATGCTCCCCTCAGTAAATGAAATGAAAGATGATCCTCCTGCTTTTAACAGATTTTTATACTGAAACCAAAGCCAGACTCTCCCGATATCAGAATGGGCAGAGGTGCTGGTTCCAGACCTCCACCACAGAGCGCCAGCACTGCTGATGCAAAAATTCAACACAGGCAAAAAGCTTCCCCCCCAAAATATTGCTATTAATATTTAATAGCAACAAAATATGAAAGAAAAAAAAACATAACAAAGAGACATTAGACATAGCCGAATCACAGCATCAAGATAAGCAGAGCAAATTTTTCTTTAAAGAGGATATGGCAAAGTTGTACAGAATCAGACCTCAATTTTATAGTTGCACTAGGCTTTAAAGTAAAATCCAAGTCTAAAGACAATCAGAAAAGTATAGGAGGTTAGCAGAGAACAAACTCTTTTAATCTCCTTGGTTCACTATTTAAATCCATAGATAAACATAATCCATATGATAAGCAAAAGGAAGAATAAAAGCAGCTTGAAGTAGAAACTAATTAAGAGATACACTGTACAATTAGAATGTCCATATCCTGTGCTAACCATTTTTAGCAGCTGCTCAGCAGTTAATGTGAAAATTGAATTTGAAAAAAGAGAAAAGTTGAGTTGCTACAAAATTCAGTGTCAGTGTGCTCTATCATGGTTAAAAATCAATGCACTCTGCCAGCTGCTCTCTTCATGCTCTCACACAGTAGTGCAGAAAGCAAGAGTTCAAGGTGGGCAGAACTTACTATCTCACACCCATCAAAACAGATAGGAGATATCCCATCAGTGGTGATGTACATTTATCCTCTAAACACTCATCTGCAGTAGATTTCCAAATCAATATGCTGCTCCAGACTTCACTGCAATCTCAGTGCTCCCAGCAGTGCCCCTGGGGAGATGCAGCAGCCAGCTGTGCCAGCCCCAAGATTTTTGGTTACCCTTCCCCCCTGATAAGCAGCAAGCTGGAATCCCACAGACCCGAACCAGTGAAATACAGTAAGTTCTCCTTCCAAGTGATTTGCACACTTCTCTCCTCATTTCAGTTTGGGTTTTTTTCGGTTGGTTGGGTTTTTCTGTGGGGAGGGCTTTTGTTTGTTGTTTTGTTGGGGGTTTTTTTGAGTATAAAGAGAGAGAAGGGAGCCTGGAACACTGAAGTTCAGACATTCTCTAGTTTTAGGGCTTTTTTGTTTGGTTTGGATCATCTTTTGTTTAGTTTTGTTGTTGTTGTTTGGGTTTTTGGTTTTTTTTTAATGTTGTTTTTCTATTTGCTTACTGATGTTATCTATAGCTTTGCTTCAACAGATTTTGATCTCAGATTCCTTTGCAATTGTCAAAACACACACTTTGAAGCAGGCAGCAAGGGAGGCTGTTTGGCACCTTCATGTCATGCTTGGAATCTTAACAAATACCTCAGGACACTGAAGCCCTGGATCTGAAGCCACCCCACACCCCCACCTCTGTCCCCCAAAAGCATTACAGAGTAATTTACCACAACACATCCTGCTGAATAGCAAAGGTAATCTCTCTTTAAAAGCCCAAACTTCTACCTGTCCATGCAATTTCTTTCCTTGATTTGTTCAGTTTTCCACCAGTGGTCTGTGTAACAAAACAGTATAATTCATGGCTGAATCCCAAGGCTTTCAGGTCAGATAAAGCTTCTATTGCTTCTAATCTGTTTGTATTAAGAGCTGATAAATCGAACAGAAACAAGAATTGAGCCTAACACTAATAAAGGAGTGCCTGCTCCATCAATCTGAGCAATGTTTCTACTTAAGATGATGCAGCTGAGATAGGAGGGAGACCTAAGTCTCAGTATAATTTTATATACCTGCTCACTTAAGTGGAATTCATGGGGATTAATGCAAACAGTTTAATTTCTTTGTATTATTTAATACAGAGCAGTGTTCCCATTGTTTTCTTCTGCTACTGCTATATATGGATTTCTGCCACTGCCCAGTCAGTGCAAAGAACCAACTGCTAAGAGAAGGAAAGCTATGCTTGTTATTTCCCATAGACTTCCAAGTCTAAAGATCAATTTTATATTGTATATTCCTCTACGGATTTTCATCTGCTCTGTCTTCAGTTTGAAATGTTCTCAGCAGTGAACATCTGTTAGAAAATCTCTTACAAAACCCCACTTAGTCTATGGCCCTTTAATCAAAGAAGGGTGAGGGTATTAAGAATTTAAAATAATATATCCAAGTTTAAAAACAAATACATGTGTTTTCTATTTGAGAATGTGTGTTATTACTTTCACATTCTGACCTGTTAAATACACATGCTCTACCACAAGTCTCTCTGGAATTTTGGCAAGAACCAGCATTTATTTAATAAAAGGCCTTATTAATCGTAGGGCTCTATCATTGATACTTTGCATTTACACAGCACATTACATTTTCAAAGCACTCCAACATTAAATAATTCAAGCAGCCTGTTTATTTGCATAGATGGATGCACACAATTGTAAAGGAAATTATGAAACGTGTTCACATGTTTCTGTCTGAAAGGAGTTATAAAAACTAAATTCTTGAGTAAATTGAAGATAGCTCACTATTTTTGGCACTGCATTGAGAGAAAGCCTCACAGCAAAGCAAAATTATTCCAGCACATTCGATAAGGATTTGAGAGTGGGATTTCTCTCACCTGCCTTGAGTTGCCTTTGAAGGAGGGTTTTCCATCAGAGTTGTACATCCCAACCCTTTACAGTCCAAAGAAAGGGGGGATAAGAACCCCTAGAGAGGTGCCCTGTCCCGAGGAGAGCTCCTTCTACCAGGGACTTTTAACCAGCTCTGTCTTGTGGACTTAGACCCAGGAAAGAGGTACCTTTAAGGCAGATGAATTCAGCCCATCTCTGCCCATCTCTGGCCCATTTAACTGAACAACTGAACATTAACTGGAAAGATGAATGTAGCATGTAAAAGGACCAAAGGCATTTTGTTGTTACTGAACCGCACCTGTAAAACACACACTGCAAATTAATCTGAGCCAATCATTGAATAGACTACATACAAACAAGGGGTATTTTGATCCCAAATACAAGCAAGATTTTAGGAGTCCAGAAACCTTAAGTGTCTTATATGTGTTCAGGTACCATACATCAGTGGTTCTAACATATGGAAATTCTTCCCTTATTTTGATATGAAGAGACATCCCTTCACAAGCAGACAAGCAAGACCAGATCCTGGGTCAACATAAGGGACAACCATTTATCCTGCTATGTGATTTTTAATTAACACTGGGAAATCACACCTGCAGCATACTGAATTCGAGATGATATCTTTTTTATTCATTAGGAGAAAACCAAGAATTTAAAAAATCACCCAACCAAAAAAGCCATTATGTCACTTCAGACCCCATCAGAGTTCCAGTGAAATCAATAGAACTATAATATTTATTTGGTGTGGATAGCATGGCCACAGAAAAAATAGCTTAAACAAAACTCAGCTTATAGACATATTTCAGAGAAAAAAAAAAAAAAGGCAAGCTTAACTCTAATCAGTAAATCACTACTGGATTATTTTAGTGACTATAAAATCCAGTGAATACCCAAAACAGCCATCTCAAAAGAGCTGACAAGAGGTTTTTAATAGAGGACAGCTACTCTGAGTGCTGCCTACCTGCGTGGGCTACCTGGTGGGAGCAAGGTGCTTTTAACTGTTCCCCAGCTATGCAGTCATTTGCCTGGGCAAATGCTCACATGCCATCGTAACAGATGGGCTGCCAAATCCACAAATCCAGCTTTCTCCATGGTGGTTAATGCTGCATGCCAGGGCCATGAGCAGGATTCTGAGCTGCACGAGGGAGTGCAGGGCTGGGGAAGAGGCTGATACAGGGCTCTGCTGCTGGCAGTTCTGCTGACGCACATGACAGCATTAGCAAGAAGTTGAAACATGAACATGTGTGGGATGACTCCCCTCTTTATTATTAACCCATGGCCAACAGTGGGGAATAGGGAGAATGCTTTTCCCAGGTTGAGAAGTCATCTCTTGAGCACTTGCACCAACCCTTGCGATTGATTACCCTGGAGGCAGGAAACAACTGTTAGGAACTGTGCTGAAGGGAACGGCATTTGCACTCTATCATTGCTAAAAACCCAAATCATGCCAACCAAAACAGCCAGGGGACTCTTCCTGCTCTTGAAAACATGTAAGAACTGTCTATTCAATGGTTCTCCGCTGTCCCATAGATTTCATCACCCTTTTCACCCTCCTCCACACACTTCCAAAGCCCTCTGTCTCCTTTTGGAGAAGGGAGGAGACACACATACTGTCTCAAGATGTAGGTGAGCCCGAGATGTCTTTCCCAATCATTATTCATTCATCTCTCACACTAAGACTATTTTATTTATCTGCACCACATTTTGTCTGTCATTTTATTGCCTGGCACTCAGCAGCTGTTGGGTAATTACAACATGGACACACCACATGTATCTTGTCATTAGAAAACAACCCCCAAAAACCCCACATAGTGGAGCAAAACCCCAACCCAACCACACCCAAGCTCTTCACAACACATGTTCAGCTTTAACTTCAACGAAAGCTCCCTGGAGAGCTCTGAACAGATGTGTCCTGCAGGCTTGTCTTGGTTTTATAGAAACTGCTTAGTCAAACATCCCTCCACACCTTTCAAGTTACTTTGACAGCTGTATCTAAAGGAGTTGGAGGGAGGCTGGTCAGGAAGAAACAAAGGAAGGGCTGAGATTGGCAAGACACATGCATTTCAGAGAAATACTTTACAGAAACCACATAAGATTATTTGTGATGTCAAAAGTCATCTACACAGAAGTCAACACCTGGATGCACAAACATCATAAGAATTCAGCAAGTTGATGGCACATCTCACTTTCTTCAAAGTCCACAACTGGATTACGTCCAACCAATACATTCTCCAGGATATTTCAGTCTTATTCCCTTTTTGATTTCCAAGAAAAGCACACTCATCTTTCACTCACACCACACCACTTCTCCCCTTCACATCGCAGGATTACTGTGGTTTATACCACTGAGTGTTTTCTAACCTGCATTTTTCAGTTTATCATCACACGATCCAAAAGCAGCTTGCTTTCTGTGCAAGTCCACCAACCTCATTTCTCAATGTGGACATGAAAGTGCACTTCAGAGAAACACCATTCTTGCTCCAAAACCTAGCACAGGAATATTTGCAGAAAACTTAAAACCATACAGTTGGATCATGTTCTCAATAGGAAACAGAGTCCCAAGTAAATAAACACACATCTCAAAGTGTTTCTACTTTTTTCTTTAAAAAACCCCAAAACTAAACACACGCACACCACAAACCCCCATAAAACAATTTTCCAAATTCCCTAATCTTGAAATAACTAACAGTACCCTGATGCCAGGTGATATTCTTCATGGAGAGAAGTCTAAGAGCTTCCCCACTCTAGTGCTGCCATGAAGAACACAGCTCCAAGGGAAGGACTGTCAGATGGAGGTTTACAATTATTTGACCCCAAGTCAAACCATCATCATTTTCTCTTTTATGGAGACATGATAGGATTTTGTATACCAAAACCTCACTAATTACTGTGGTTTCCTTTTGGATAATAATCAGGAAAATATATGAGCCCATGAAATCTAAATGGTAAACAACAAGCAAAGGGGAAAAAAAAAAGAAAATAGGAAAAGCACTCATATTCTTGCTCTTATTTGTGTATGTAAGAGCCTCCTTCTGGGACTAGAGCCTGGTAAAATTCCATGTTTACACTACTTATGAAATTCAAGGATAGAGAGAACATATGATTGGACAGATTCCTTTAAAGATTTTATTACTTTGAGTCCAGGTCTGGTAGAATTATGAAGATCTTCCCAAGCAGAATCAATAAAGGCTTTACAGCATCCTGGATTGTGGGCAAGATTGTTTTTATCTAGCTTTGTTCTGCTTCTCCCCCTTTGAAGTTCGCTGCAGAATAGAAACATTTTAGCGTTTGATGGTTCTAGTCAGAAAGTTTCTGCTGCACACTGGTAATAAAATCCCTTTTAGAAAAGAGGACTCTACTTAAACTAAGGATAACTATTAGAGCAGTCATTGATCCCTCAGTCTTGTCTGCAGGGGGAAATAGCTACTACTGACAAGCTGCGTGAGATAAAATTGGTTTGGACTACGGAGAGGAAACCTGCCCGTACAGCTGCAGAGCCCTTGTGCCTGCACAGCACCAGCCACTTCTGTGCAAACCAGCAGGGCCATCAAAGGCAGCCAGCAGCTGAACACTGTTTCACCCTACACAAAACATACAGCACAGGAGATTTGGAGCCCCCAAATAATATGTGACCACCTGTTCCTCAGGCAGACTCCTCGCGCACCCCGCTCATACCCGCGCGCACGGGGGGATATTGTTTCACTGCCATATGTACCAGCCATAAATCACAGCCAGAGCCTTTTAGTTAGTGTTGTTAGCACTGAGTGCTGCATTTACATCTGCAAACCGCAGAAACAGTTGTGGTGCTAGCAGCACACAGTTCCCTCACATGCTTCCAAATGAAAAAATAAAAAAGTGGGTTTAAACAAGTAACATAACCTAATGGGTAGAGTCAAGCCCAGAGACTGGATTCCTCATCTTGCTTTTGATCTGCTGCTTGTATTTAAAGACCTCCCAGGTTACGAAGCTGTCCCCATGAAGAGGCTGGAGAATGACAGCTGCAAACCTCATGCTGCCCGTCAAACCCAGCACAGAGTTCAAGAGCCCATGAGAAGGACTTTGCTTATTTTTATTGCAACACACAATATTTTTCTCCTGTGTTTATACTCCCAACTCCTCTTCTCCGTGCATGTGTAATTGACCCCACCATTGACTCTTTGCTACTCTGGAAAACTACTGCTAAGACCACGAACCATGAATTATATTACAAACACTTAAAATATCTTCTAAAGCAAAGAACAGTCACGACCGCTTGTTTCATTCTTAAAAACTCATTCTGATGTTCAGCACCAGGAGATCTATTAATGAAAAGGAAATATCACTGGACTCATAGAAGACAAATTATTTCCTCTCTGACGCTTGAGGAATGACAGCTCACTTCTCAGCTATGAGTGTCCTCAGGAGAGGGCAGCTTCCGCAGCAGGGGGATCTGCAAGATCTGCTGTGGCATCACAGAGCAGCAACAGCAGCCACAGCAGCTGTGCCAATGGCTTTCTCTCCAGCTGAACCCCTGGCTCCCTGTTAGACATCCTCAAAACCCAGTAACAAGTAGGGAGAAGTGTTGACCTCCTTTGGTGGTTTTTCCAGACAAAACAATATTTTCAGAGAAGAAAAGAAATTCAGCCGCTTTGGGAAGCGAGCATGCCAGTACCATCCATAAGGGAAATAATTTACTCTCTCTGGAAAGCTGGGACCTTATAGCCCCAACAGGCAAATTCTATCCTTATTACAAGCATTTGTATTGGTCAGTACACCAGTGTTACCCAGGCCCAGTCACACACAAAAACTATGGCAACTACTGCACAAACACAGTGCAAAAGCTCTCAATTCATAAAGCAACAGCCCAACCAAACCAAGACAGAACTACAAAACCTCCTAAGGATCAATGTAGTAAAAGTGTCCTACATACCAAGACTTTTCTTTTATTTTTTTAAAACCTTGAGAGATTTACAAGCAGGGCTCAAGATGGGAATGATGAGATGGTTTTGCAGATGCCTACATGCAGCTGCTCCCAAGCATGAAGGTGTGAGAATTGAGCAATAGAAGCACTGGCACCAGCTCAGTGTTATTTTTGATGAAGATCATTTGCTTTCCTATGGAGTTGCGACACAAACTGAGGTAATGCTAAATGTATGTTTGCTCTATGAAATTACTTTAGAGCAGCGCATCTGAAAACTTAACATAAATTTCTTTCCAAATACAAGTAGAAATAAGCTTTTACAAATGCTGACAATGAGTTGTAACCTAATGTGGGATTCTGTGTTAAGAAAGCAACAGAAAAAAAGTCTTTTCAGTCTGTGGAATAGTTTACATACAATCTTCTTTAAAAAGCATTCAGTACAAGGCCACAGGAGAGCACATCTTCAGGGATATTGGAGGAATACCAATAATTACTAACCACTCCTTTAGAACATCATAATTAAATAATAAAAATCCCATACAATTATAGTTGTATCTATATAAACACAGAAGGTCAAGAAGGTGCATCCCATTAAGAGGATGCTGCGTTAGGCATAAATGCATCTTACTCCTCCAAAAAGTCAATGGCAGTTTGGCAGCTGATCTGCTTATGACTTGGAAAGTCATGACTTGCTAAGATAAAGCAAATGTCTAATTTGACAGAATCGCCAAAACTGTTCTTATCTGTTCTTACTAATTCTTAAGCTAATGGGTTACACATGTCTGTTCATTAGCAGTGCCCAAAAACGCACATTACATGCAGCTCTCCTTTTTTTTAAGTCATGCAATACAAAAATCGTAACAGAAGGAAAAAGAAGGAAAACACTTCTTGAGAAATAAAGAAGCCTGAGATATTTCAGGCAAAAAAGTATGTAGAACTAGGTTAAGTAATTCAACCCAGGAGAGAAACCTGCACAACAGATATCAAATTTATTACTCATAGAGGAAAGCTAATTAAAATTCTAACAGAAAAGCCCACTTCCCTATTATTCAAAACCATGAGGAAGTAATGCAAAAAATTAAAATAATTTCCAATTTTCTTTTTTTCTGGTAGTTTACTGGAGTTCTCACAAGATCACTAAGTACACAGCAAAAAAGCTTCATTAGCACTTGGGAAAACATCCTTGTAAGGTAAAACTCTCCAAGCTTCAATCTGTCAGCACCCACAGGGTGAGTGCACCCACCACAGCTTGGGAGTAGGGATGCAAAATAAACAAACAATTGCTATTTGCAAATACTTACACTAAAAAAAGCAAAAACCCTGAGGACCATCCTTCAGAGCATTTTGATAAACTTGCATCCCTGTGAGGTGGGGATGACTGGGCAGCCTCAACTCCCTCCAGGAGCAAAACAGCTGCAGCACGTCAGCAAGGCCACCTCTGGCCATGCCAGGAGCTCATTAGTTCTCAGTCCACTCATAAACTCTCCATGCTTAGATGTCAAATAGCCAAATAACAGCCTCCTAAAGAGGCAGAGGTGTGTAACCTGGGAAGGCTCTCTTGCCAACCCAAAAGGCTTTGGGCATGCATGGAGAGGACAGACACCTGAAGTCATGGCTGGAAATGCTGTGTGCAGCACAGGAGGATGCAGAGGGGCTCTTGGATGGGGCCAGGCAGGAGCAGGGTGCTACTGAAAAACAGCCTTTCCTGGTTTTCAATCCCCTCTTCCCAGCCATGCACCCTGGTCACTGGCAATGCATGTTTTTCACTTTTATCTTGTCCACCTCACTTAACAGGTTCTAGCCTGGACAGGATATCACAAATTGGCACAGGGTCTGAACAAGTCTTAGCTTAAATCCAGGCTCAAACTGAGTAAGGCCTCTTCCACTTCCAGTCATGCCCAAATGAACTGGGAATCCTTTGAGAGCTGGTCAGAAGCCATCTCTACTGATGCTGTGAACTCTGTTGTCCAGCTCCTGAGTATTTATTCAGAAAATGTTTAAAAATATCCTCTCATACACTGAATATCACCAGAAAACCATGAAAGCACACTTGTAGTTTGAGATTCAAGTTCTCAACAGCACCTTGCAGTTTTTGATGACAGCAGATGGGCAAATTAAAGACAGCAACAAGGACACAGCCCCAGAGGTCATCCCTATAGACCTTTAATGAGCATTACATGGAATTTCCTGCAGCAGCCACACTGCTCCTACCCAAAACACAGCTCAGAACTCTAAATACAACACCCAGTTCAACACAAAGTCCTTCTGGAAGGGCTGCACATTAATTTTCTTTTGCTTGGCTATTAACAGAATCAAGCTAGAAACGCTTCTAAGTATATGCAACCTTCTGCTTTTGAGTCCAAGCCTGGAGAGTCACCGCAGGCTTTCGGCAGGCAGGTTCTTAGCACTCCCCAGGCACCCCTGACCTCTCAGCCCTTTCATTTCCTGCCCTGACTTCAGAGATAGCTGGCTTGAGAAAGCAGCAGGACAGGGGAAAAATAAATAAAATAAGATTCCCAAAGCTGGGCCTCCCTCTCCATGCTGCCTGGGAACTCCCAGCACATGGCTTAGTCTCCCTGGGAAGTGGCTTCATAGAGGAAAAAAAAAAAATCTAAAAACAAAAAGCTGAGGGTCTTTGAGCTGGTGTCTGTCAATTCTTGTGCAAAACTGAAAAGGGAAACAACAAAACTCCCACCAGCAGCATCAGCCATGCACTAACAAAGGACATGCAGCAATGTGTAAAACCCCTGTCCGACTCCCTCTCCCCATCAAAAAGGGCACGGGATGGCTGTGCACATTTTTTCCCCTCTCCTGTTCATTAGGAGACCACTCAAAGACCTTCCTTTCCAGCTGACATGTACCACTGCAAGTGAAAGCCCATAAGCACAGGAGGCAGCTTTACAGGGATTCCTGCTGTCCTGGAAAGGCACAAGCATGTTAGAGTTGAGAAAGGCAAACACACATCCCCATTATCTCTGGTATTTGCAGTGCTACAAAGCACCCCAGCCCTGGTTCTTTAAACACTGTCAAAGCAAGCTGTGAAGGGGTTTTATGGTTTTTTCCATGAGCACAAAACATGGGGAAAGACATCCCTTGTGCTTGTCCCATCTGGTGCCACACCACCATCACTGATGTCTTGTCTGCTCAGCACTGGCAGCACCAGGGGACCAACTCAAAGGCGTCACCACTAACAAGAAGCTGAGCAGTCCCAGTCTAACACTAACAGTGTTTCAGTTTTATCAACGTTAGCAATCGCTGCTGCCTTTCAAAACCTTATTCTAGAACAAGCATTTTCCCTGCAGACAGCAGTTCCTGGAAGTAGGGCATTGCATAAAAGTCTTACTTTCCACCAGAGAAGATTCCCATCCCCATGGCCAAGGCTGGGAAAAGGAGGACCTGAATGTAACAGGGGCTGAACAACTTGAAAACACTTCAAAGGTACACATGAACTATGGTGAAAGCCCATGCATTTAAGATTCTGTGATTAACAATTCCATGGTTCAAAAATCAAGGCTCTTCTTTAACAAGTTAAAATTCCAATAAAAGTATACAAATACTCATTTAATGTAGAATAAATATTATTTCTGTCCTGCAACCCTTGTGTGCATTTTGTCTCTGTGTGGTGGGTTGACCCTGGCGGGTCTGGGAGCTCACCAAAGCTGCTCCATTACTCCCCTCCTCAGGTGGACAAGATACAGCTAAAGGCTCTGAATTGAGATAAGAATAGGGAGAGATCACCAGTTTCTGTCGTGGGAAACTCAGACTGAGCTTGGGAAATCAGTCATAGCTGTGACTGTCACTCTCCAGGCACTGGTGCAAAGAGGTATGGTTGGGGAGCGAGGGGAAATACCAGGAGAAAGAAGGGAAAGAATCACAGGACAGCCGAATAAAACAGGCCTGAACAATGTTAAATAGGAGAAACTAGGAACATACCATCCATTCCTTCATTGTCTTACCTTCTATTCAGTAGAAAAGTTATGTGTTTTTTCCTATTCCTTTAAACATTTTCTCCAGGAAAAAGCACATTCCCTTAGCTCTGCAGCATCATGAAATACAAGACATTATCAGAACATCACTTCATCAAGAGTTCTTACTGGATGGTGGAACAGAGCTGCTGGGACAACAAGGTTAAGTTTAACAATTCCTTTTGGGAGATGGAGGCTGAACACGCAATTTCATATATGCGCCCTAAACCACCAGCATCCCCCAGATGAAGATGGGCAGCCAACACCAAGAGCTATGAAGAGCTTCCTTTGCAGCAGAAAACCAGACCATTTTCTGTAGGTCACATCAAAATCATAACAGTTTTTATCCTTAACCCAAAACTCAGGCAAGGACAGAAAATGCCACACAGCCGCCAAACTCACCCTAGCTGAAGACAAGACAGGAATCTTTACTTGAAGGCAAAAGGAAACATAATTTTTCCATCCTTGGCACGGAGATTAAAACTCGGACAAGAATTTCTTGTTGCTGTTTCTCTGCCCTGCAGCAGCCGACCTGCCCAAATTCCCCACATGGAATGCTGACTTGTCCCATGCTGGTGAGCCTTCAAAGCAGGGCTGAGCCCAAGGGAGAACAGGGGCAGTGACCACAGGGCTGCACCCTGAGGCAGAGAGGGCTGGAGAGCAGAGGGGTGGCCTCATCCAGCTGATATGGCAAGGGACCATGATGGAAAAGGACAGCAGAGAGTTCCAGGGAAAAACTGCTTGGGGCTGCATGCATGGACAGTGCTACCCTTGGGGACACGGAACTTCTTCCAGCAGCAGAGACAGACCCCTGACAATTCCCAACCCACTGCAGACACAGATGCATTAAGCCCCATATAAGCTTCCTGATCACTGTGTTATCCTAGACAAGACATTTCTTTCATTTAAAGCTTACAATTTATCCTCACCACAGATTGGCTTTGCAGAGTTTTGGAAGAAAATGCCAGTAGGTCATATTCAGTATGAAAAACAAAGCTAAAGCTCCAACCTGATTAAATTTCTAGCATGTAAGTTTTACAAAGAAACTAAAAAGAGAAAAGTCTTAAAACCCCAGCCATTATGGTTTAGGGTTTTGTTTATTTTCTTATTTTGCAATAAAACATTAATTATTTGAATTACTAGAAAGAATTCTGGGGTGTCATGCAAGCCCCAGGCTGCCAACCAGCCACCATGTAGGTTGTGGTCAGCTTAATAACCAGCAACAGGCCAAGGAGCAGTGCCTGACTGATACCTGCTGACATGAAACAAGGCACTTCCAGTTCTGACACCCCGTGGGACTTTGATGAGACTCTTGTCTCAGCCTTTCCAAGTTAACTGCTTGTTTTCACTCTGCAATTGATTTTGTGATTAGCCCTTAAGAGATCAGGGTCAGCCAGAACAAGTCTGTCAATCCACCAGAGCTGATAAGGCTGAGTGAGATCTTTACCTCGGGTGTGGCTTCTCCAAGTTTTACTGAGTTCGCTGTCACTCCACCAGTAACATGACCAGAGAAATCCATGTCATCCACACTGACTTTTTAAGAAAGCCTTCTGCTGTGCAGAATCCTTACTTGCTGAGAACAGCACATCTTCCCTCTCTGTGTAACTCCAAGCCCGGGCTATGCACAAGCTCAGATCACAAGGACTGAATCAAACACACCTTGTTTCTCCCAAAGATCGTTCTCAGACGAGAATTGAGTAGTGATGGAGAGAAAACAACTCCGTGGGTCCAGCTGGCACTCCTGCTCCAGGAATGTCTGTGGGCAGTCAACCCAACCCTTCCCAGCTGCATTTGAAAGCAAACACTACAATGAATCCATCCCCAGCCGGGCCCTGCAGTCTGGGAGGCTCTTTCACAATGAACTGTCCGGGCTCATGCCACCAGTGCACACCATCTGAACTGACCTCTCCCAGGCCTGACCTGCATCTCAGGACATCTTTTCTAGAGCCAACACTCTCTTTATACCCAGGATTTGCAAGGGAATGAAGCAGCCAATTGTGACTTGAATGTCTCTCTTGCCACAACACTAGATAGTCAGGATTTTAGCATTTTTGAAAATGTGACCATTTGCCATACCAGCGTGCCAATGCCTGGAACAAAGTAAGCAGAAACCTAAACAAGAGACTGAGACACGGGGCTGCTGTCAGCCAGTGAGAGTGAGAAAAGGCTCCAAAGGCCACTGCAGCAAAGATTTATTGGAAACAAAGGCAAAGCAAAAAAAAAAAAAAAAGAAGAAGAAATCATTAGTAGTCACTCACAAAAGGTTCAGAGAACTTTATACAAAAGGGAAACTCGATGCAAAGTCAGCTCCTAATGACAGAAATTCCTATGAAGAAAAGTTCTTTGTGCAAAAAGCAGAAAATAAGGATTCCTGTGTCACTAAACCTCTTTCTCCAGCTTTTCACCAGTCAGAAAACACCTCATTAACAGTTAATGTCTACATAATGATTGTATTTTACCAGCACTTGATTTTTCTAATCTTGTCCAGCCTTGCAACTTCCATCACTGCACTGTCTATATAACCTGTCTGTCAATATTTCCACATTTCAAATAAAGCTCCAGATCTCCTTGTCCTCAAACAACAGCGATTTATGTCCCACTTAAAGCTGAAGTTCATCATTTGCAATCAGGTATCTTTTAAATCCCTATAAGATACCTAGTATTTAAAAAATAGCAGTTTATCTGTCAATGAACAATGCCCCTTTGAACTGCTCTGTTTCTCCATGGGTAAACTGAACTTTCAATGAAAAACATTAAGTCAAGCTTGTAGAATTTATGTTCTTCTCATTTTAGATCTCTTTCCCTCCCTTACCAAACTACTCTCCCATAGGAACTGTGACATTCTTGGTTGGTGACAGGTTGTTATGTCACCACAGCTTCTCACTTCTCACTCAGGAAATTCAAAAGCAGCTGCTGACATGAGCTGGGACCCTTATACACTCACTCAGTTCAGTACAAGCTGCTTCTTCATAACAGCTCCTCAAGAGTAACAAATGGATTAATGGAAAGTGGGAAAATTTAAGCCTACATGCCTCTGGCATAGCTTAAATCCAAAAAGAAAGGACAAAGAGATGCTTCCAAGCACATTTTGTTCCTGGTCATGCTCTCACCATTATTTGGGATGTGCACACGGGAGAGTGATGGATCAAGCAGAGTTTTGACACGTGGTGTAAAATATCAACACCTGTACTCAATCTTTCCCAAAATCCAGGTATATTGCTCTACTCTGTACTCAAATATACACAGAAAATGACAAAGCAGCTTCTGTGCAGCCATGCCAGGAAGACTGTTCACTTCAGCTCCCACACTGAATCCACAGGCTCCAGCAGTCTGGGTTTGCCAGATAAGCTCTGAGCAAGAATGTGAAGCTTGGGTGCTGCTCCAAACCCAAATCTGAAGTCCTTGCTGCCAGCCCATCACTGCTTGACTATTTTGGTCTGTGATGGATGACTTGCCACTGCTTGGAGTCTTACACAGGAGATTAGATACCCCTCCAAAATGAGAGGTTTTAATCTGGTTTCTGGAAGAAAACGTGCACTGGGAGGTATCAAACACTAATTTAGCAACCCTAATAATTCTTTCTAGCCTTAAAAAAAAATAAATCTAATCTGTAATCTGGGAGTATTCGGCATCTGTTATCCAGAGCTGAGATTACAACCACGCTGCTCCTTTGCAATCCCATAAACCTACATCAAAATCTCACAAAGGAGAAGAAGTGATAAATATGAAATGCTTAATAGCTGCTAGCTTGCTGGTCAGCAGATGGCCACTCCAAACTACAGTGCATCTGCAGCTCTTCTCTTCATGAAATCCAGACAAACCTTGTCCAAACAGCCACCAGACATCTGCATCATGTGCCCAGTGCCTCAGGTGGCCCCACAGCTTCATCCCTGAGCATCCACTAATGGGGTCATGGAATTCTTTCAGCACTTTCTCTGTACAATCTGGGACAACTCCTACCCAACATCCTAAGGACACACTGACCTTCATTTGAAGATGACACCACTTTTTCAGCGATCAGCCTTCCCTCAAAAGAAGAGCTGTGCAAGCTTGCAGCCCACACGAGCCTTATGTAGTGAAAAATTACTAACACCAGCTAAAGACAAATTAAAAGATCAAGAGTACACATGAGTACTTGGACTTGCATTTCCCTAAAGTCACGTTTGCACCAACATAAATGGTGCAACAAGAGACATGGAGAGACTTTTGACAAGAGCATGGAGTCCCAGGACAAGGGGGAATGGCTTCCCACTGACAGAGAGCAGGGTCTTCTCATAAGCATGTCTTCTCATAAGACATGAGAAATAAATTCTTTACTCTGAGTGGTGGGGCCCTGGCACAGGGTGCCCAGAGAAGCTGTGGCTGACCCATTCCTGGAAGTGTTCAAGAACAGATTGGATGGGGCTTGGAGCAACCTGGAATAGTGGAAGGTGTCCTTGCCCATGGAGGGGGTGGGAAAAGATGTTCTTTAAGGTCCCTCCCAGCCCAAACTATTCTGTGATTCTACAAACTGGATCAAAAAGTTCCTCTTGGAGCCAGCCAAACACAGAAAAGCGTGCATGATGATCTTTCCTTATCTGGTCAGAGATCTTCAAATTTGTGGATTGAATCTGATCATCCAATGTGGGATAACATTAGGTACCTACACCAACACAAAATCCAATTTCTTTCCTCCAACTGTTTTGTTCATGCAATGGCACCCACTGCCAGCATGTGGCAACAGCTTTAACCCAGTATCAGAAATGTAATTTTGCATTACAGGGAGGCTCTGGGCAGCAGATGAGACACCTCATGCCTTCCTTGACCCCTACTGAACAGTAGAAAGCTCAGAGATGTGGAAGTTTACTTGTTATTTCACAGCTCTGATTTTGAGCTAACAAAGTGCAGCCCTGTTACTGAAGGTTTAATTATGTTAGTACTTTTACAGCTATAGATAGTGCATTTATCCATCTAGATTTAAAAGGCTTAACATTGCATGGAGGAGGAAGAAAGGCAGAAGACCACATCAAAGGGAATGCAAGGGCTTTGTTTCACATTAATTAGCAGGAGGACTAATGCCAAACGTGCAAACAACACCGGAGAAATTCACTGTGGAGATACAGGGCCGCATGAGGTGTTAGAGCACAATGTAAACATCCCCCGCCCCCCCCCCCCCCCGCTTTGGGGTGAAATCCCTCTTTCACAGTAGGCAAAGGGAGCTTTGGGGCTCGGCAGCGTAACCAGAGGAGACAAATATGCTGGGAGAACCCAGCAGGGCAGGAGACAGATACCAGCAACCGCATCCCTCTGTTCACCAAAGGTTGAAGCAGCTTCAAAACACTCCTCATGGCTTCCTACTTAGCTCAATAATCATGGATAAGTGTGGCTTCCAAATGTGCTAAAAGCCTGAAAATCCCATTGAGTTCAGCCAAGCTCTGAGGTTCAGCACCTTTGGGATGAAAAAAAAAAAAGCCACCAAAACAAGATATATTTTAAAGCAGGCCTTACACGTATCATGCATATTTTGTTCAGACCAAACCCTGTCCTCCAGTGTGCAGTCTTCTCTTCTAGAGAACATGAGCATTTATAAACAGTCTTAAAGATGAGCCTTTGATCTGGTTCCCAGTTATTTCTTGAGATTCACCCCAGAGAGCAGTAAAATGCAAGAAGTAGTGGGAGAAGGCAGATTTTATATTTTACCAAGTTTAACTGAGCAGAGAAAGCCATATGCATTTTAAACATACTTTGCACCGATTCTGTTAAAATACAATTATACATTTTAGTTGAGAAAAGGTCCAAAGCACTTCTAGACAGCTGGGGTGTCTCTGGATGTTTCAGAGCCCCTTTGCTCTGCAACATTCATCTCCAACCCTCAGCAATACAAAATGCCAAGGGAAAGCAGAAAGATTTATTATACATGAGCCCAAACTGATTAACAAAATCAGCTTCACTAACAAAATTACACCCACACACACTCACACACACACACACTCATACACACGGCTTTTGCAAGACCAGAGACCCAAGCAGGGTATTAGCTCTTCATTTACATTCAGCCCTAATCTAACATGTCATGCAAATGGCACAGGAGGGAAAATGAAACCAAAAAACCTCCCAGCCCCTCTCTTACCCCTGAACTACCAGACCATCTGTAGTTTCAAAGAAATTCTAGCAAGCACAGCTCAACATCTGCACCTCATTAAGACCTAATTTGAAACAATTGCTATTCCCTATCTCTCTTGTTTTTCCTGGGTAGAACAGCTTTGATGTCTCCCAGTTGACAAAAATACATAAGAAATAGGCATTAAAAAATATCAACTGGAAGGTAGGAATCCATGCACATGAACAACAGGTATCAGTGTTCAGCAAAAAGAAACCAGAGCCCTGTGCTCTCACGCCTCCCCCAGCCACAACTACTGTACAGAGCAGACAGATGCTGCCTCACTTTTTCAAAACTTTCCTGTTATGAGCAATCACCACTCACTCAAAAGGCACAGCCTCTTCCAGCCTGGAACTGGGAATCGAGGATTCCCTCTTACCCCTGGGACAGCATTATCATAACTTGTTTTGCAGATCTTTATGACAATTGCAAGTTTGATTTGATACAAGCAAGTAATGGCAAAACAAAATGTGAACCCACGTGATTCAACTCTTGCAGATATAAACTTCATATTTTCTTTCCTCATACCTCAAAAGTATGATTTTGGATGTCTTCAGAAGATCCATGTTTTTCTCATGACATGTTAAAGGAAAGGCAATTTAATAAAAATGAATTTGTTTCAAGTTCAATACAGTAGATGCCTGCTATTTTAATCAATCGGGCAATGGCTTTCCACTTTTTTTTACCTACAAAAGTATATGAGCGCATTATGAAAAATCATCCATCAGCTTCCAAATAATCCATGTAGTTGAAAAGCTGACATTCTCCCCATGTGTTTAATCCTATGTGACTCATACTCTTATTCTTACAATGAAATTATTATTCCTGGAAAACTTCTCTTTGCTAAGTCAGTCTCTGTAGGTGCCACACATGAGTTGAAAGCTTATGAAGTCAAAGGAGGCCTTTGGTTTTCAAGCTAAGTCAGCTGGTGACCAAATGGCACACGTAGCCTTTAAATGCAGATTTCATAAAACAAAGCAGTTGCTTGCCTCTGCAAAACTTTGCCCAAGCACAAGCCTCCTTAGCTGTGTATTTAGCATATGGGAATTTTCTGGTTTGTTTTCATCAGAATATGAATAAGAAAGACAGATCCTTGTGTAAGTGTAGAAGAAAAAAACAGAACTAAACAGAAAAGCCTCAAGGCTCAGATGAGGTAGAACAGAGCTGCAAGGAAGGGCAAGCTCTCCTGCAGCCAGAAACATGGGGTAGCAGCACAGCAGCACCACAAGATACGACCCAATTTGTGTTTGGCTCCGATCTTATCCACACCAAACTCCTGGCATGCCCACCAGCACAGCAACCACTCTGCATTTCACACTGAAAAACCTCTGCCAGTGTGGGGCTGGATGGGAAGGCACCAACACACCTGGGCAGAGCAGTGCCCAGCAGTGCTGCTGCTCTCCATGGGCTGTAGCAGGACCCCCCTCCCCAATGCCAGCACTGGGGGAGGGCACGAGGTCCACAAAGCCACAGCTCAGCCCGGTGGCCAAGAGCTCAGATTTGTCAGAACCTGGGGAGCACCCATTTCATCCCTGTTCCTGCCCCTGTTTCACCCTGATTATTGCAGCATCCAACAAGGAAATGACCCTCTTGCTTTGCAGGCAAATCAAAAGGACAAGAGAAGGCACTTCCCTCATAAAATAGAAGAGGGGAAAAGGGGGCACTCAGCACAGGGTCCCCCAGAAAGGCCTGAGGTCTTTGACTGCAGCTTCTGTAACCTCAACCCACACATCATCCTTCAGTGGCAAAGGAGATGGGGGGAAGTGGGATGTGTCCTGTGCTTGCCCTAGCTGGACTTGGCAGAGACCCAAAAATTTAAAGACCAGAGGAAAAGCAACTTAAGGAGATAAGATTTACAAGTAATTGGAAGATCTTCCACCAATTCGACAGGCAGGGGACCAGGTCAAAGCCAGATGTGAGTTGCCAGTAAATTTCTAGCAGCCTCTCACCCTCATCATGCAGAGAGGCTTTCCCAGAATTTTATGCTAATGTACACAAACTTGAAGAGAAAAAACCCCAGTAACAGTGCTTTGGATTAAACCCATCCCAATCAGTTTAATGCAGTTTTAAGTTGCACATTGTGCCGGCAAACACGATTTCCCAAGTTGTAGGTTATAAATATTTACAGTTTCTGCAGTAACAAAATGTGAAGAAAAAAAACTGCACACAGCTCATCAGGAATGATGTTTAATGCCAGGCACAAGTCTTTGGACATGCAGTAGTTTCAGTTTCTTCCCCCATGGATGTTTCAACACATTATTTAACCTACTGCCACCACGGTGAGAGGGGTTTAATCCAGCACCATTGCTGGCGTGACTACAGGGTGAGCCAGATCAGAGCCACAACAGACACTGCTGTGGACAAATTGAGATAACAAGCTGGGGTTCAATCCCTAATAGTTCATTCCAACAAAGAAGAAGAGATGGTACAGGGACCAGAGCCAGCATAGGGTCAAAAACTCTTTGGTTGCAATGTGAGTAGATCTGCCTCATGTTGCCTGGGGAAATGTGTTACAGAGAGGTTTCATGATGTGTCTAAAGAGATCCAGGAGCAGGATTTCTCCCAGAAAAGCCCATTTTCCCTGTCATGGGACCTGGGCAGAGATCAGTGCAGAGACGCCCAGCACCAAGCTCACAGCCATGGAGAGAGGGACCTTTTGGTGGCAGCTTTTTGTTCATCGGTTTGCTGTGTGTGAATCCAAACTGGAGGCTCTCCCTCGCACTCAAGGCTGAGGTGCCTTCATGCATGACCCCATACATCTGTACACATGCATTCGCACATGTAAACACATCTGCAGAAAAATAAACAGATGAAACTTGGATCTGGCAGAAGCCTCTGAGATGGTCTCCTTGGAAGGCTTCTTACACAAAAAATCTGAGCAGGATGCTCCTCCTTGTCTTCCCTCCCCAAAAAGACCTGGAACACAAAGAGCTCTAAGAGACCAGGTATGCTTTAAAATATTTTTTTACTGTAGCCAAGATCAGAACAGATAACCCACAAGCACCACCACATGCCTAGAAACAACCAGCTCAGACCCTGCCAGGGCTGCACGGCCCAAAGCTGGGGAACAGCACTTGCTGAGGCATCTGGTTTGTCGCCAGCTTGAACAAGCATTAAGTAAAGACTAACAGTAGAAGCTCCTACTACTCAATGTCCCATACAAAATTTATCAATGAGAACTGCAAACTTACAGGAAAGCCGCAGCATTTCATGAGAGCAAGGACATTTTCAGTTTACATAACTGGATGGACTTCTGAAATCCCCTGTAAACTAACAGAGGCAACTCAGTTTAGAAGTATCTCCTAATTAAAAGCACCAGTAAACCAAGTCTCACACATGGATATAAAATAGCCTGAAGAGCCAGCAGCTGCTGAAGAAAAGACAATAAACACCAAACACCCACACGCACCTTAATTCTCCTTGCTCGCTGCTCAGCATCTGGTCTCATCTTTTTTCCACTCCTTTTAGGAAAGGGCATGAATGGATCATTTTAGGACTCCTGTTACTTGGAGCTATTTATCCAATCACTCTAAGTGCACAAGGGAAACTTTTTCTGACCACATTTTGTCTTCCCATGACATGGGAACAGCAAACATGGCCCCATGTTTCTGACTGGTCAGGGCACTGAGCTGCTCCAAAAACCAAGAGCACCTGCAAAAGGGCCTGAAAATGTCTTGGACTGACCCAGCTACACACCATGGCCATGCATAAAGAAAAAGGGGAGTCCATGTCCTCCTCTGTGAGCTGCACCCAGCCATCACTTTAAAGACAATGATATTTACTCTTTTTATTAAAATACTACTTCAGTTATTAAATAACACTTCTCATTCTCCTGTATAAAGTGGAAAAGGACACTGGGAACCACTCCTCCATCAGACTGGTCACCTCACACTTGTCCCAGCCCACTGATAGTGAATTTGGAAATGAGACACTGCATTCTACCTTCAATGGTTCTAATAGTCATATTTTAAATAACAGCAAAGCCACTGTGAAGGATGCTATCACTAGGAATCTATGAAATTCAAGAGGAGCTTCCACACAGACACCAGACAGCACAAACCCAGGCTTTTATCAGGAACACATTTTCATGGTCCTGGAAATCCAGACGTTTTTCTGATTTTTATGAGCCCTCCATATCCCAAGACAGCTCTTGTAGTCCAAGAGTAAGAGCTACTCTTTTTAGAAATCTTTTAAGTTACACACTTTGAGAACTCTGTGTGCCATTGGATTTACCCGTCACTTTTTTGAAAGGTTTGTTCTAAATCACAATCAATCTTCTGGTAGCTGTCCTGAGCCATGCAGCTGGTCTCCCAGGAGGCAGAGTGCCATGAGGGGCAGAGATACCAGAGACACCAACTGCCTTCTGTCACCCACCTACACTGAGTTAAAAATAATAACAATAATTACAAGAAAAGTCCAAACATCTCATCAGCCCTCTGACTTGTCCTCAGGCTTGTAAAGGGATGCCAGCAACAAGCATCATCTTCCTCCAAGGAAAGATGATCTTTCAGCTTGAGAGCTCAGATGTGAGGTGCAAACAACTGCCATTAATTCTCCTCCGTAGCCATTTGTTCTCCTCTCTCCAACTCACTCTGCAGAGATCAGCCACTCTCCTGGTCAGCATGCACTAAAGCTGACCTTGTGTGTGGCAGAGGAATCCCTTTGCTTGAATCTACATCTGCTATTGCAGCATTATTAAGCTTTATCATAGCTCACAACATGGTACTGCACAGAAACTGTAACACTTTTGAAACACATACACTTTTTTGTGTTTTGCTTTATCTTCTTAAAAAACCCAAACAAACAAACTAACCAACCAACCCACAAAATGTTGTGGAATCACCACTTCCCAACATCTTCGTTCTCTTCAAGGATTTTCTCGTTACCACCCCACATCACTGGGAAATTTGCTCATCCCTGATACTTTTCTCAGCAATTCCATGATGTTCCAGGGGAATTTCCGGCAGCAAAAAAGCAGCAGCTCTACTGGCTTGCCAGTTATTTGCCAACCTGAATCCAAAACCACTCCAGCCTTTCGTTCAGCATTACAGCTGGCAGAGCTGCACTTCTCACACCTTCTTTCCATGCTTTGCAGGATGTGTTACTGCACTGCTTTGACAGAACAGAAACCACACTTGATGGCCACCCAGAGCACCGATCATTCAACATCACTTCAACTGTTCTACACCAAAAACATTGAGCTTGCAAAGAAAAACCACTTTGGACTCAGGATATTCAACCACTTGAGTGAAGAGCTTGTGGTACATGCAGCAGCATGGATACAGCAGTGACTCTGGAGGGGAAGTCTCTGCAGGATGGAAACTTTTAAACATGTTTAAACATGTTTAAAAGCAGGTCTTTCATAAACACACCTACTAAAGCAATGGGAAGGTATTGCCTGTGCCCTGCAAACACAACGCTGATGTACCATGAACAACACCTGTGTCTTGTGAGCCACTCAGAGATCACATTTTTTCCCATGAGTACAGGGCAAAAAATTGTCCTCTTAACAAAGCCTCTGCAAACACAGTGCTAATTACCTCTGTGGAAGTCATTTGTTATCAAAATCCCTGATCAGTGTTGACAAAGCACGAGCTGGAGATGGAATCATAGAATGGTTTGGGTTGGAAGGGACCATTAAAGGCCATGTAGTCCAACCCCCTGCCATGTGCAAGGACATCTACTACATCAAGTTGTTCAGAGCCTACTCCAACCTGGCCTTGAATGTTTACAGGGATGGGCCATTCACTGTGGTGTCTAAACACAGACCACATGATTTTATCCTTTCTGGCCAAGCCACTTTGGTGAGGAAGCCATGCTCAGCCCAGCAGCTCGGCTGGGTTTGGCATCTGCTGTTTCTTTCAGCAGACTCTGGCTGTCACCAATGCAGTAATTAGGCTGTCCTGGTAATGACAAGCACAAAATGCAGTGTATTTAAGCTGACTGAGTTGGCCAGGAAGAACCCCCTCAGGGACCCTCTTGAGAACTTGAGCTCTTCTGGTTGCCCAAAATTATTTTATAACACCCAATCTGATTAAAGAGATGTAAATGCAGCCTGACACCACTGCTTGTGGCTCCCAAGCAATTCAGAGCCTCTGTGACTGATGGCACCAATGCTACTGCCCGCGTGTCAGAATTCAGCACGTATTACACCAAAATATTTTTAATGTCAAGCATCCAGCTAAGTGAGTAAGGGAAGTGTTCCATGGTCCCAGTTACAGCTCAAGTCTTTGCCACCAGCAATGAGCTGGACATTCGCTCCCCTTTCAAGTTCTGCCAAATGCCAGGGTGTCAGCTTGCCATGACAGTTTAATTCAATCCCAATCACCACCAGGCAGAGAAACAGGGGTGTAATGCCATTTTTGGTTGGTATGGAAAGTGCTTGCAATCAAATAAACCCCCCTCTTTCTTAACATTAGAAGAACTACTGGAGAGAAAACCAGTAACAACAGCTCAGTACCTACGTCAAACCACACACCACAATTGTGATCAGCAGATTGAATGGTACAAGTCTCAGCTTTTCTTTAATTTTCTTTTTTTACCAATTATGTTGATTGGAAACAGAAGGGTGCAATGACTAATTCTCAAAATTAAAGAAAAGGCTGGGTCAAAGTGACTTTGGCAGAAAAAAAAAAGCGCTGCTGACGGACACAAAGACTTCAGCTCTGCAGCACTTGTGCTTATCAAGTTGTAAACTGTCATTTCAGATTTGGACAAAACCACAACTGTCTAGTTAAAAAATTTTTACTTGTTCAAAGTATTAATTACATTTTAAGTTCCTCAACAAGAGAAATTGCTTTAGGAAAGCATAGTAGCAACAGCCCAATCAGAACCCATATACTTTAAATTGCCTTTTAAATCAACAGGGCAAGAGATGTGGATCCAAACAGATCTTAAGGTACTAAACTCAACCCCGTGTTTATTCATGAACTAGAACACAAAAAGCTTTTCTGTATTTCTTTTGTTCAAGTTACAGATGTTGTTCCTCTCTTTCTCAGTTTGTAAAATGAGAGCCCAGCCACAGGTTTTTATTGCAATCCTCCCTCTGCCTCAGAAGACATCATGGAAACCTCAATGCAGTGCCAGTCCAGAGAACAGTATCCACTCTTCCATGTTCACTCTGAACTACCAATAGTGCAGTTGTGGTATTTTTACTGACCAAAACAAACCCAAAAAAGAGCTACAGCACCGAGAGAACCAGCTTCTCACATGGCTTTGTCCTCAATCTTCAACTACTCTTGTGTAAGAAGAGAATTTTTTCTATTTCCCTGCTTGTTTACAGACAACTCTCTGGATTAAAAAAAAAATAAAAATAAAACTACAAAGTCCAGTGTGGGCAGTCCATTCAGAGTGCAAGTACCTTAAATGCCTAATTTTACACCCTTAATGATCACAGTAATTTTGCAAGACTTTTCACTATTTTCATGAAAAGAGTTTCCTTGTACATTTCCCTAGATTTAATTACATATGTCACTCCTGGCTTCAGTTTAAAAAAAATGAACATACACTGATCAATCAAACACACATCTCGAGGCCAGACGTGAGGGACCCTGCACTTAATCAAGTATTAATACGTTTTCTGTGTTAGCACAAAGTACTGGTGCAACCAGTTCCTCCTTTCTGATGCCTCCATTTCCAACAGAGCACAGAAATAGCAACTTTTTAAAATATGCGAGTCCAAGCAATGCATGTGAATGTAATTGCTGGGGCACTTTATGTACTGCAAGGCTGTATTGCAAGATGATTGATTTCTTATGGCTGAAACTGTCATGTTCAGGCAGCATTAAGCTTTGAGTTATGGTATTTAATCTGCAATGTGTCACAAGATCTAGATTAAAGAGGACAACTGCATATTCATTTCCAATCCCCCAAAAACTCAACAAAAACACACCAAAGGCAACAAATTAGGGAATCTGTGCGTCTCCTTCCCTTTCCTGGCTACAAAATACCACTAAACATGTAACTCATTCTGTTTGAGGAGTCAGAGGAGATGAAATACATAAGTCACTATGGGAATTTATTACTCAATAGCAACAAGGAGAGGGATAACATTTTCCTCTTAGACCCCCACAGAAGTTTGGGGCTGTGATACAGCTCTGGCTCCATGTGCCAAACTCCCAGGGAGAGTGAAATATCAACCAAAATCAGCTGAACAGGTTTGAAAAACCAAATTATCTTCTTAGCCATCAAATAAGCTCCCCAGTGAAAGCACTGCCCAGTACAGCACAGGAAACCAGTTTCCACCCCATCCTAAACCAGGGATTAGAGTCACCAGAGCTGTGTTTTATGGTCTGTTTTCAAGACCAGCTTTGGTTCACAGCACTTGGTAACGTAATATGAGGGTTTTCTTTAGGGAACAGCTACTTTCCTCAGATTTCTAGGCTGCATATGAACCTGAAAGACCTGATTAACACATCAGTTAGTTTGCACAAACCAAAAACACTGAAAATTTTACTGAAACTAAAACCAGAAACAAGCCAGAATTTGGGGATACACCACCAGCATCAAGACTAGGCTGATGTAAAGTACACGGAGAGATTGGCAAGGCAAAGATCTGCATAATTGGCTTTACCGGTGGCTGGCTGTGCTCTGTAACTCCATCAGTCTCCATCACAGCCAAAGAAATGGCTTAATTAAAATGCTCTGATTTCACTTAAATGAAGTATATACAGCTTTCTTCTCAGGTTACCAATTTAAAGCATGAGGCTAAAATGCCTCATAAAAATGCTGCAAAGTCTAGAAGTGCCAAAAGCTATAAGGAATGAGGGAAAGCAATTATCCATCAGTTTATTTAAACTTGTTCACTGAAAATATTTAAGCAGGAATTTCACACAGAGATAAGCCACTCAGCAAGGCAGGAGGTTATGGTAAAGATACGAGGTATTACATGTGTGCAGGCATAGGTTACAGCAGAGAGCATTAGGACTAGATGGCATTTCCAATTTAATCCCCCCTTTCAGCTGCAAATAGCTTTATTAAACAAATTTTGCAAAGGACTAAAGTTTTCCATGCACTGTCTAAGCCCAAAGGCAGTTTTCCTTGTAAAACTTTAAGCAATGTTAAGTCGGAGTTATGAGCACCAGAAAATAAGAAAACACAAACCAGGTTTTAGGGAACCCATTGGTTGAAGGAGGGGAAACAAACTCATGGGAAAATTTATTCACAATTATTTTTACTTAAAAAGCAGAATACTTCTGAACATATGGGCATCTGCAGTTCCAACTGGGAGAGGGGAAACCTCTGGGCTAGATAGTCCACACATAATGAAATATGATCCCTTCCTCAAAGGCCTGACAATCAGGGCTAAATCCAGAGAGCCAGGCAGGCCAGAAAAACTCCAAATAATTAACTCCCAGCCAAGATTTTGAAATATGGAAAAAGTAGAGAAAATATTAAGATAATTAACACATATTAAGAAAAGACAAAGTTAAAGATTCTTATTAAAGAAAGGCAGTATAACAGCAATGCCATCAAAGCATTCAGGGAAGAAACTAATGCCTCAAAATAACAACTCCTAATTCCCCCTCAAATTTTTTCTTTGTAATTAATATTTTGCAATTTCCTTCCGAAACAGCAAGCAGGAACCTGCCATTCCCCAAAGCTCCCCTTCCCTCCCTCATTTTAATTCTTTCAGGAGAAAAACGTGATGGGAAAGAACTGTTTTTAAGGAAAGCAGAGCAATGATTTCGCATGCTTTTCTCTCCAGTTATTCCTCTTCTCCCAACCTTACCCTGTAATTTCCTCTCCAAGGTATTCTTTATCGCTGCAGATTAAAGGCACATTTTGGGGCTGCTTGATTTGGCCTCTGCTCAGATAAACAAGTAAACTTCAGGAACGCAGAAGTCGACAATCAAGATCAGTTGAGCTGACAGCAACCAGATAAAAAGAAGCAGGTCAGGGTCTGGTTTGCCTCATTTTCTTACACATCCTCTTATCCTGCTACAGAGAGGCCTCTGGGAGGAATTATTGCTCCCTTACAAAAAAAACTACCTTTTTTTAAAAATAAAATAATTACCTTCTGGAAAAAAATTTACAGCTGAAGTCAGCATTAAACAGCACCAATTTCATAGCTTACTTTTTGCTGGAAATTACAACAACAAAAAAAAAAAAGGAACTAAGAAGTTCAAACCATAGGTAGTGGTGATCTTCCTGTCCCCCTCTGCTTTCCTCACATGCTCTAAAGAAAAGACATGTGCTGCCTTCCCTGCTCTGAAATGAGAGAAGGTGCACAAAAAAAAGATTAGAGTGCCAGCACTGGGAATAGGTGATCTGCTATATAAACAAAAATATAAATGTTGAATTACTCAGGCATTCTTATTTAGATGAAAGCCACCACTGCTGCACACAGAAGGACACCCAATGCACAGCCCCACCATGCTGCACTGAGCTAAATCTTGATGCCTTATCCCAGCCCTCACCTCCTCAAACCACCAGCTCTGTGTGAGCCCAGCCTGCACAGGGCAGGGATTTGGGAAAAAAAAAAAAACCAAACCCATTCACCATGTCCTTCCCAGACCTCAAGCTCCTGGCAAAAGGGCTGCCCTGATGCAGGGTGAGCCTGTGTCCTGTGCCTCGATTTCTCCATCACTTCCACAGTCACCCAGCTCAATCTCCACTATCTGCAATATCACACCAGACACCTTTACATGTTACAAATCAAAACTTCAAGATGTAGCTGTAAAACTGCCCCAGAGCAACCCTACAACACAGAGCTGGGGCAGCCAAGATCAGCAGTGTTCATTCAGTGTTGAATAAATGTGCTTCTTTTTAGCCCAAAAAAGGGTCAAGGAGACACACAGTTTGTTTCAACTCAGTTATTTACCACAAAAAACAAGCTGCTAAAAGCTCAAAGTTCTGCAAATTTGATCAGCTCTAGAGGATTAAACTTCCTGCATCTCCAAAGACAAGTATGGCGAGATGCCCATTCAGGAAAGTTTGCCAAAAGGTATTTTAGGGCCATTTCCTAAATTTGCTCATTCATAGTTTTGTTATTTCTTTTGGCTTTTGGGTTTGGGGTTGTTTTGTTTTTTAATTAACCATCCAAGAAATGGGGCTAGCAAAAACCCCTTAATTTTAGGCTAAAAAAAAACCCCAAACAATAACTGAAGTTCCTATAGCAAGAAGCTAAAAAGAGGCATTCATTGTGCTCTGTACTGGGAGTTTTATTGATGGTTAAAGATGATGTTCAGTTCAGCAGAGCTGAAGAAACATAATATTCATAAAAGAAAACAGATTCAAGCTAAGAAAACAAAGCCTATGAATTTGCACCTATTGTCATAAATAGTTTAACTGAAGTAGCTTAAGCATAGAATAGGGAGAAAAGATATTAAAAAGGATCAAGAAATATTGATTCCTAGTGGATTTACACAGTCTCTTGCCTGGTTGCACCATATCAAAAAGGGAAGATGAGAAATTCAGGAAAGCAGAAAGAAACAGAGCTCTAAGAAATAAAGATCTTGTTTTTATTATAGAATTATTTCTCTGAAAGAGTGGGCCAAGAGTAATAGAAGAACAGTTTAGAAACAAGTCTTTTTCAGAGCAGAAGAAACTTATAGTTTTCCCTGTTGGACCATGAAAGATTTATGTGGAGTGCAGGGTTGAGCTCTCAGCTCATGGCAGATCTTAACAACTCCAAAAGATGGGATCAGCAGGAAGCTGCCCAGCAGCCTTTTAGAGACCCCCGGACACAGGGCAGCTCCTGCTCTCTGCAGATGTGCTGCTGGGAAATCCAGCAAACTGGGGATTTGGTGTTAGAGTACACTCAAGAACAATGGGACTCCTTCAGCCTGACCACAAAAAATTAATGTCCAGTAAATGTACCTCCAAGCCACTTCAAACACACTGGTGTTGCCCACATTGGTGCAGGATGCAATAATAAACTCAAATTCCATGGGTTTCCCACCATCCACCCACAAGTGTGCAAGTAGGAAATGCAAGGCTCGGGCCCAAAATAAACCCTCGTGATCTGTGTCCTCAGGGCATCTGCAGCTCACCTTGGGGAACAAGAGAAAGGTGGATAACAAGTCAGGGGAGAACCCAAGAGCTTCACGAATTTATGCAGCTGCTGCCAGAGAAAAGACCAGCAGAGAGCTGGGGTTACAGGCTGAGAAAGAAACTGTGTGCTAGAAGGAACAGAATCCAGCCAGAAAGAAAAGCTAATTATAGGAGCGTTTGGATGGATCTTAATTTACTCTTTAAAATAGCTTCCATGGATGGTACCTTGAACTGAAGTTGGGGAAGGATGAGTCATTGTGTTTTAATACCTCCATTAGCCTGTCCAAATGGATGTACTGGAAACCGAGAGCTGAGTTTTGCTCTCCATTAAATCTGAACGTGCATTAGTTTGGCAAAAGAGCCCATTTCATTTCACAAGTTAAAAAAAAAAAACAACACTTATTTTGAAACCAGAAAATAATAAAGTGAACAAGAAATACACAAGCAGCATGATGCTCATTTATTTTTTTATATAGCCCAGAAGGAATGTAATTTGAAATGTGAACTTTGGCAATTCATCACACAGTCTTTCAGACTAAAGAATTTTCAGAGAAGAAACTAAAATGAGCAAGATGTTTAACATTGAGAAGTGCCTACCACAAACACCAGAACTATCAAACATAAGGAAATTTCCCTTAAATGCACCAGGCTTAACTCTGGCACAACTCTCCCAATTTTGAGACAGACAAATCTGGCCTGCTGTTCAGAACACATTGTGGAATAGTATTCATATCATCACATCCTATAACCAACGGATTTATACAGAAGAGGATTTTAATGAATATACTTAAAGACTGCAGGTGACAGAACCATTTAAACTTGTTGGATAGGTCACAGCTACCCAAAACTTGCACAAGACTGCTGTGTTCATCAATACTCTGTTGGATAACATTGAGATTTGTAATAAATATCTACACATGGCACCTATTTCTGAGTCCACTTTTGCTTACACAGCAATTTGTTCTACAGAAATAGAGGTTTCATATCAGTGAAATTCCACCTGGGACAACTGGGGTCATCCTGGACAAGGTGTCACCTGGACCAGGAGAGCACCAGGAACACCCCAAGCCAGAGCTCCTGCAGACTGGATAAACTGTTGCATAAATCTGTTTTATGCTACCACTGATGGAGAAACAGAGGTTTTTCCATAGGATACCCTGAAGTCACCAGCAAGCCCATTCACTGCTTCCACTTAAAATTAATAGGCAACCTTGCCCTCCCTTATCTAGGCAGCAATTATTTCCTAATACGGGCAGGGAAGTCATGCCAATTTTGCCCTCTGGGCCTCACAAAGCCTAATTCACATTATCCGGGAGCAGCCAAGCCAAAAAATTTTTAGAGGCAGAGATATTCTTATATCTGCTCTCATTAAGCAATTTCCTGTGGTATTTACTGAGTGGCTACAGTCTGCCAGCATGCCTGGCAGCCAGACTCCTCCCAGCCCTCCAAGTTTTAAAAGGTGTACTATTATTATTATTATTACTACTATTATTATTATTATTATTATTATTATTATTATTATTATTATTATTA
>JAHLSL010000025.1:7665674-7700123 GCA_025920805.1 Petroica traversi | reverse complement strand
TTATTATTATTATTATTATTATTATTATTATTATTATTATTATTATTGAGCTTTAGTGACTACCAGTGATCCCCAAACAGCTGAGAAGTCTGGACAAGAAAGCACAACCTGACTGTTGCCAGAGTAATTCCTGCTGCTGGCTCTGCAGAAGTCTAATGGAATGCTATGCTCATCTGCCCCACCAGGGGAAAAAAAAGTGAAAAGAAATAAAATATTTTTTTTTTTAAATCCCCAGCAAAAGTAACCTGCTAGAAAACAACGATAATCAGTGTCAGACTTCTGTCAAGCAAACAAACTCTTATTTCTCCTGTTATTTGCCAAATGTACCAATCCCAGCTAAGATTTCTGGACTCCTGCAATCACCAAACCAACTTATTTCACACCTCATCCATTATTTCTCTGCAAATTTTGAATACAGCCGTACCTTTGCTTGTTAGCTGGGGTGGTAATATTTGACTCCAATACCACCTTCTGGAAAAGTAAGGGAAAAAAAAGAGGCAGAAGTGATTTTAAACCTTCATATTTTAGAAAATTCTGACATTTTAGATTCTTATTTTTGTTAAAAAAAAATTAGGGGCTTTTTTGCTTTGCTACTGTAGGGTGTAGACATGGATGTCTAGTGAGGACTAAGTTTCTCCTGCAATTAAACAGAGCAGCTAAGAGGGTTAATTAAGCTTTACAGTACTCAAACTGCCAAGCATGCATTGATTGTAAGGGAGGAAACAAACAGATACCCCAAGATAAGCACACGCTGGATTGAATTAAATTTAAGTCAGGCTGGACTTGGTGACAAACTCTGCAAGGGGACTGAATTCATAAATGCCTCATGAAAATGGGAAAATTTGAGCCAAGTTTGCAAGTGGACTGTTTTTCACCACTCCAAATTATATAATTTTCTCCAATTTCTCTACAAAACATCTATTTTCTTTCTCTTTTACATCATCATCATCACTCTAACCAGTGTGGTTATACATGCCAGTTTGCTGCCAGAAGTGGTACAGAGGACACCCTTCAGATAAGGGCTTATTTTTTATATCCTAACAGAAAAAAGCAAAAACATTTTCTCCACGTTAAGTGGTCTTAAAGATGGGAGTTGAACTGCTCTGGAAGCATTTATATAATTGAATTATAATTTGCTTCATTTAGGCTTGTGGTCTCTTGTGCGCTCTGTCCAGTGCACAAATCAGGCATTTTGTACAATTCAATTACAGATATACTCAGGAACCTTTTAATCTCATATTAGGTTTCATAATTGATTCCTGCTGTCAACATTCAGTCTCTGGATTTGGTGAGTCCCCTCAAATCGTATGCAAAGTCTAATGGTGAGTTATTTCAGATGTTTATAAGTTGAAAAAAAAAGATATAATTAAGTGTAATATATAGGTTAAGGCAGATTCTAGGGACCAGATCATAATTACAAAAGTGGGCATAAGTCTCTCCATGTGTGCAGAATGGGAATATTCAACAGAGCAGCAGCAATTTGTACTTGTGACAATTTGTACTTGTCCCTCTTTCCTTGATATTTTGGCTCTGAGTTTTCCTTGGAAAAAAAATGTATACACACTGTTGAGCTATAAGGAAAAATAGTAGAGTCTAGTAACTGGTCTTCTCCTACTAGAAAACAGATTATTTGTATTTTTAGAAACTGGAAAAAACTCACAGTAGTACATCTGCTAAACAAACATGTTAAAACTCTTGCCCAAAGTAATGGAAAATGTCATGCTCTGCTGATAGAGCAGCACAGGCAACAAGCTCCTTTAAAAACTAAAACCAGGTGTTACCCCTCTGGATTTTAGAAAGACTAAGCCCTTCCCACATTCGTTTACAGAATCTGAGTGAATCATAAGAGTCTTTTTCCAGAGAATCCCCATTTCCCCTCTTCTTTGGTCTGCTCAGGCAGCACGGAAGAGCTCACTTCTCACAGAAGCTTGTTCCCTTCCAAAACCATCTGAAAATCAGAGATTGTGTTAATCAAAATGTTTTTATACAATTAGAATAGCTTCAACAACCAAAAGCAAGGCCAGGGTTTTGAATTACCTACCAATTCTTCCATGGAATTTGCTGATGTGTAGTTTTTTTGGAGAAATCTTCCCTTCCTATAAGAAAACCTTTTTATAAAAAAGATTATTCTTAAGTGATTAAAACATCCTAAATGCATAGCAAAACATGTGACTAGCTTAGCAGTACCAGTTTCCCAGGACTATTCTCGTAGTCCTCAGGTTACAGATTCAGCAGAGCAGATCCAACTTTGCTCATTATATATATTATACCTAGAATCATTATTATTAAGGTTGGAAAAGTCCTCTAAGGTCATGGAGTCCAACCTTTAACCGAGTGCTGCCAGATCCACCACTAAACCATGTTCCCATGTGCCACATCTATGTCTTTTGAACAGCTCTAGAGGTGGGGACTCCACCATTCCCTGGGCATGACAACTCTTTCAGTGAAGAAATGTTTCCGAGGATCCTGTCTGAACCTCCCCTGGAACAACCTGAGGCCGTTTCCTCTCATCTCTCTCCAGCACCTCAATGCGGTTTTTTGCCACAAGGGGCCCAAAAATGAACACGGGATTTGAGGTGTGGCCTGATCTGCAAAAAAATGCACAGGTCTTGAAAGAGTTGGGTTTATGCTTCTGTAAATCACAGCAATATAGCATAAAACAAACCCCAGCAGCCTCTAGGATGAATGTCCTGCCCCACCTCTGCGAAGCACTCCAGCCCACCTGTATCTGTTGCCCTCTTTCCACAAGCTGAACACCTGGAGACATTTCTCCCTCTCTGCTTATTCCCTCATCCCAATCTCTTGCAAAAACACAAGGTTTTGAATAATAAATGTCACAATCTGTAGAAAGTGGCGATCATTACACACTGCCCTACCTCAGTGATACAAGGCAGTAACCCCACCTCTGCAAACAGACTGGGAAACCAAGATACGCTGCGGGGAAAATGGACAGAGACACAGGACAGGGGGTTTGACAAAAGCAGAGACTTCCATACAGCAAGTATCCACTTCAAAGCCCAAATTTAGTAGAATGGCTGGTACTCCTTTCCCCATTTGTTTTGCTTTAATGGTTCATGCGTGCCATTCCATGAAGCAGCATCCAGTTTTTCCCTAAAGGCTCTTTTAAAAATAAGTCAGTGAGAAGGAAACCTCTGAACAGCTACCTAAAGTGAACCTATGGAGTCATCACAAGCACCAGACTGTTTTTCCCCTATATAGTGGGGTGGGACCATGGAAGAAAAAAGCTTTCCACCTTCCCCACCATGTGTTGCGTATTTAAAAGAAAAAAAGTCGTCTATGTTTTCAACACATGAAATTCATAATGAGACCACATGAAACAATTATCAATGCTCCTTCAGCCTAAACACACTTAAACAAAGCTTTTCACAAGAGAATTAAACTGCTGTGGCTTATCACAATATAAAACCCAGTAGCTCTCATGTGGGTCCACAGACTTGCAACAGTTTGTGATATGCAAAAAAGGAGGTCAAAAAAAGCCCCTCCAGCATGGGGGGTTGAACAGCTGGATGTGTGCAAGCACAACTGCAAACCTAATGGGTGACCCTGTGTTCTCCCACAGGCATTTGAGGATGTCCAAACACAAATGATGGATTTTACAAGGCAGACTGCTAAATGTCACATCTTCGACAGCAAGGCTTAGCCTGACAAACCAATATCCTGACCCAGGGAGGCTCAGGGTGGGGCTGGCTGGAGGAGCCATATCCACTGTGGATTTATTGGTTGGCATTGTTCAATAGCACCGAGAGGGTAGTGGATAGAAAGCAGCACTATCCCCCCAGCTGCAGATGGGGGCTGGACCCAGCTTTGGGCTCCCAAATCAAGGGGAATTTGGATCAAACCCTTCTGCACTGGAGCCTGGACAAGAGCCCTTCATCAACCCCTTCCCACCGATGCTCCCACGATTCAGCATTCTCTTTGGAAGAAACAACAGCAGTTCAAAAAGTAAACCAGGATTTTCTCTGGGGTGACAAACTACTCTGCAGTTTTCTTAGCAGCCTCAGTCCAGGCTCTTGGAAGGCGCCTGCCCTGTCGCAAGCGTGTGGCCTGTGCCCTTGCAGAGGGGTGGGGCTGCCCCAAGATTTTACTGCCATAAAGTGATTGTTCACTTCTGAAGTGTTTTTTGTCACTCTAATTACAACTACCAGGGCTTTAACCAAACCAATAAAAGAACATTTAACAGCACTTTGGGGATGCTCATCGCTCTGCCCAAGTGTGACAATCTGGATGATGCAGCTGTTACCACAACACTTCAGTTCTCACTGCTGCAATCTCATTCAGAATGGCCTCGTGTGGCTCATTTGGGAGAACTTATTCTAAATATTGACTTTGCCAAGCCATAGTGGGATGATTTCTACCCCTGTACGTCTTGATTAGAGCTGGACCTACTGAGTTCTTCTTATCAGGAAGGCTTTAGAAGTTTCTCTATAATCCCTCAGTTTTGCTGAAGTGCACGAAGAGGAGCACTTAAAGCTTTTCGGGGGGGTTTTGACTAAATGTCAGATATAGATATGTAATAGTTAACAAGAAGAAGTGATTCAGCTTCCAGTCCCACAAGATCAAGAACCAAATTAAGCCCTTCCTACAGGGTGAGAAAATCCTGCTGAGAGTACGAGTCCAAGAAAAATAAAAACAAATTTTTTAAAATCCATCTTCACCTATTGTTAAGAAAATGATTCTTTTAAAAATACACTGTATTAATTTTAAATTATGTGAAGTAGATCTTACAGGGCAGGGGTGCAGCAAGTCACCCCAAGAGGATGTGAAAGTCACATTGCTGTTTCCTCAAAGAAAAATGTGAGTCAAAAAAAAATTTTTTTCCAAATACATACAAAATAGAGAGCCAAAAGCATGAGTTTTGTGCGTCTCATTGATTTCTAAATCTTGTAATCACAACAACACAACTTCCTCCATGGTTCTCAACTTCTCTCAACCAAATCAGAGAGGGACCAAGGCTGAAACAATACCAGAATTCACTGTGCTTTAAAAATCCATTTTTCACATAGTCCCATTTGTAGCACCATTATTTTTTCTAGACATTGGGTTAAAACTGAGCTTTTGGGAATGGATTTTAACATTACAGATTTGATGTACACAGTGGGAAACAAAGGAGAAGGCAGCCAGGAGATGGGCCAGGGCAGCAGGAGGTGCCCAGCAGCCTGTGCTGGGGAGAGGCAGCCAAGCACGGCAGCACCCACCTTCCAAATGGGATCCAGCTGGATTTCCTTCCCTTCTTCCACCCAGGCCGAGAGGATAGGCCAGACTGTCAGAGAACAACTACACTTAAACATCTTGCTCTTACAGACAATTACACTATGAACTAAAATGTGCAAGCTCAGGACAGACAGAGTGAAACACCCACACGTGCGTCTGACAGATCTCATTATTCTCTTCTGCCGTTCATGGCAGGAATGAATTTGTCAAGTGCCTTCCCTATTGCTCTGTCACAACCAAAAATGTCAGGAATTATTAGTCACACTTTTTTTATCTGCCTCAGTAAGAGTCAGGTGAGTTACAAGCCCTCAGGGCACTTCATTTCCAGGCTGTGGATAATAGTGGTTTCTGGGCGCTACACACATATCACTAGATGTGCAAGGACTGCTACCAAAGAAATAACACTACATACCTTGCCTCTCCAAAAACACATGCCCACGCTCTACAGAAAAATGCCAGAGCTTCTAGGTGATTCACTTCAATTACTGATCTCACCAAAAGCTTCAGCAACAGTTAAAATTACTCTATTGTCTTTGTCTTCAGGTTCAGAAATGTTCCCGTGAGCTTTGAGTGCTTCTGCATGTCCACATTTAGACACGGCAGCCCAGCCTATCAAACTGACGCAAAATGTTTGCAGAGAAATCATTCTATGGGACTTAAATTTTCTTTATTCCTCCCTCCACAGCTGAAATTTAAGTGCCTCATGAGTGATCTTGGGATATCCCCAAGCTCTGTAACCTCAAATACCATGGACAGGTTTTACTGAGCACTCCCATGTTAATGTATCACACAGCCAAGGAAAAAATGTGTCTGGAAAATTTCTCACTGGAAGAAGGCACGGATGTGCTCTGCAAATGGGAGCCAGATAGTACCATACTGCAAATATGCTCATGTTCATCATAAAAGTGGGTCATTCCATAGGATGGCCCTGTGATTTCATCCACGTTTTACACTTGATCTCGATGTTTTCCTACCAAGGAACTGGTCAGGAAATATCTTCCCCTCCTAAAGATTATGAATGTTTTTTGTTCAAAAACATTAAAGACAGGAGGAAAAAAAAAGCCATAAACAAAAATACGACTGAAATTTTTATATTATTCAAGAGAAGATACTTATAATTACCTGAAACTGGAAGTAAATCTTGCAGTCAAGTCAAAACAAAGCTTAACAACTGACTCAGAAAAATAGCTATCAGTAAGAAATGTAATTTCTTCTCTGGTTTGAGACAGAACTCCACAGGGGGGTTGGAGGTGGGACACACACATAGATAAAAGTCACTGCAGCCTGCCAGAAACTCAGGTAACTGCTGATTGAGTGCAACATACTGAGAGGTCTCACCCCTGAATGAAGACCCCAGCGTGGTGTCTGCTGCTTGCAAGCAAAACAAAGACTCCCAAAGTGCTTTGTCTTAGCCCACTCCCCAATCCACGAGGCATTCACACACCAAGTGGGAGAATTTTGAGATGCATTTTCACTGATTATCCATGTTTGAACATGTTTTTGCAAGGCAGGCTAACCCAACTCAAGCATCACATTTCTGGTGCAGATGATGATGATACTGGGTTTCAGAGCAGCCAAATTGGCATCACTTGCCTGAGCCATCAAAAAAACCCTGAAGAATAATGACATAAATCAGAGTCAAATACTTCTGACAAAGAACAGATTTATGTTTTAATCTTAATAAAGACCTGATCTTTCCATTCACGTGGACGGCTGCTAATTGCTGAAAAAGCTATAGACCTTTTAATGAGCAGCCAACTACACATATTAGAAATAAAGTCTTCCTCTTTTTTAAATTAATAGTTCCTAAAGCATACCACAGAGATAACTGCATGAAAACCTCCCCCCCCAAAAAAACCCCAAAACAAACCTAGTCAGAGGTTATAAAAAAAAAAAAAAAGAAGAAAATAAAAAGAAGCTGATTCTGAATCATGTTGGCTTTTCCGTGTATAACTCAATTAGCATGGAAACCTGTATGAAAACCAAATCCTGATGTTTGTTGGCTGCAAGAGCATAAAATCACTTATGTAGATCCCAAAGTGCTCTGGCCTGCTGAGCTGTCATTTGTTTCCTAAGTGCATGGCATTCTGGCACAGCTCAGGTTAGGGGGTTTTAAGACATCTGATTTACTTCAGGGGTACCCTGAAGAGTCAGCCTAGCATGAAAATACATTCTCATTTCATATAAAGGTCATTCTAAAGTAACATCTGCTATTGATTCAGTCCGATAACTCACAACTAATCACCATAAACAGTTACTTAAACAATCTGCTCTTCAGTAAAACTTACTCACAAGGAGTAACATCTTCTCATGCATAAAACAATTTTTTTATTAATCTCTTAATTACAGAAATATAGGGAGAAAAAGGACTGTGATTGGAGAATTATGCTGGTCCCATCAATACAATCAGGGCAAAGTCCAAGTAGAGCCATGGCTTAACAGTTGCAAAATTTCAGTTCAGGTGTGCTGCTGAGACTTCCCCACCTCCTTTTCCAGTTCACCCAGGGAGGAGGAGAAGGAGGGATTTGAAGGCTAGATAAGTCACTTGCTTTTCAAATTTGCAGTGAAACCTTCCTGGTGATCAAAGGCGCTTTCATGCATTTAAAACAACTCCACCAGCTTTTGCAGCTGAACGTGTGAAACCTCATACAGGGGGTCTGGGAGGGAGGTGTTAACCTCCTGCCAGGAGTTCTGCTGTCTTGGGTGGGTTTTCAGTCTCACCCAGAGTACCCAGCAGCACTGTGCTCTGCCACTGCTCTCACCAGTGCAGAGACAGACAGACACATGTCTGACCTTCGGGTGCAGCATCATCCCTTTCATCAACAAATTCAGGTTTGTGTTTTGTCCCAACAGGTAAAGAGCCTGAATTGTCTCCCCTTTCATTTCCAAATTCCCTGTCCAGTTCTGCACTTCCTAAGGAAAAGGAACAGGGGGCTGGGGAAATAAGAGCTGTGATAATGTGAACAGGGATGTTTTCAGGCTGAAACAATTCAGGCCATTTAGAGCTTTCCAAACAACCCCAAACCTTTTTTCAAACTGATTTTCCTCATGGTTAAGCAACAGACTCACACATTAATTAAAGCACTCATTTAACTCAGGACAGAAGTACTTGAAGGCCTTCTGGTGCTCAGAGGAGAGAGAAAACTGGAAAACATCCTAAGTAGAGGACTTATTCAGTCACTGGATTTCTCACTACCTGTTGCTTCCTGGGGATAACTGCTCATAAACAGTCTGAGACTTACACATCTTGGCTCCTTTCTGCAGTCCCCATAACAGGCCAGGTGACTGCTTTTTCCTCCAGCCTCAGTGGTTCAGGAGGTTGTCATATGCACGGAGATCCTAATTCAGCACACTGCTCCTGGCCACAGAGCTTGCTGTGCCTCCCAGAGCCCAGCACACACACAGCTCACCCAAGGCTCGGGACGTGATTGTGCAGATATTTAAGAATATTTGATCTTTTCACCCCCAGTTACAAATACCAATACATATCAGTTTGTAAAACAGTCCAGTCTGAAATGTTTGGGACCATTTCACAGTAACACACAGTGCACCTGGATGCCTCCCTGTTGCATTTACAGGGCATTACATAAAAAAGAAAAGAGAGCAGGATAGAAGCAAGACCTGCTTGCAGAGTTTATCTCACTATCAAAATACACTTCCAATGCACCTACCCAAGTGTGGATTCTCTCGCAGTTTTGAAACAGCCTGACTCAAGCAGCACCCTCTCGAGAGGGAAAAGCACATATTTCTTTTTTTTTTTTAATATGACTACACACACAGAAGTGCTCATACATGTGCATTATACATTATACACACCCCATAGGTAACTCTATGCAGGGAGTTGTGAGAGGAAGTCACTGTACTTTAAAGGCAGAGAAATCAGTCTAGGCTGAGAAGGAATTTACAGCAGAAATGCTCACAGTGTCTACAAACATCAGTGTGAAAGCTCAGTCTGGCACAATTGTTTATGTTCAAGTGTACAATAAACAATTAGCTTTACAAATTTTAGGTATGTGAAAACACATTAATATGTCTGCCAGAAAGATTCCAGGGACAGCTATAAACACTGTGGACATGATAAACTCAATTTAGTTCAGTAAACAAGTCACTGATATATTCACTTAGGAAACGTTCAGAGGCACGTTATCAGGATTTGAGTCACGTATCCTACATTAACAAACAAAGATGTTTTTGCATGTAAAGATTCACACCCTCCTCTTTAACCCCACAGCTACCCGGAAGTCCTCTGCAGCAAATCCCATGCTCTTGGGACAACTTAATAATTAAGCCTGTGGAGCAGAGACAGCCCAGAGCCAGCTCAGTAAGCTGAACTTCACAGGAACATTCATTTAAATGGTTATTTCCAATCCCTGCTCCCAGCAGGAGCCCTGCCTTTGGCTCTGCACCGCCAGAGTCAGCTGCCCCTCAGGCTGCTGGGGCTCCTGGCTGTGGGTGAGCAGCCACTGCTGCTGTGCCCAAGAGCCAGGGCATTATTCAACTCCACTAAACTTCCTGAGCTGGGGGAAGCACCCCATCATGCCCAGCTCCACTCTCTGGTCTGGCTTTTTCCAAGAGTTACACTCCAGGCACTGCTGCCACATGGAAGATGCACCGCAACTCGCTATTGCTGCTTTCAATAATCACAATAAAACTGTGAGCACAAAACACCCTAATTCTGTCAAGTTTTCATTTGCCTCAGTGATTTTAATTTATTTTTTTAAACAAATGCTGCTGATGAATTTCTGAGCAGAGCATCCTCTCTGGAGACCAGAGCAGGAGCTGCATTAGAGGCTATGAGAGGTTTCTTGTGCTGGTGGTGTAGGAGGTCGGGCATCCCTGCTCCAGTGAAACAGAATCCACATGATCAGAGCCAAAATACACACTCCAGAAGTCAGTGCCAATACAAAAATCTCTCCTTTTTTTGTAAACACCAGAATGGAATTTTATTAGGCCTAAACTACCTGTGTGAAATCCAACCATCAGAAGGAGAATTTAATCCTCTCTTCCCAACAAGTGTAATCGCTGATGTTTTCCTTGGCAGACAGGTTTGTTTCAGAAACACATTAGGAAAACCACAGCTGGATAGAGGTGAAAAGGTGCATTTTTAGTGCAGATCTTCTGCAGCAAGGATGAAGTTTGTTTTATCAAAATGGAAATACTTAGGCCATCTTCCCCTTTTCAAGAAATTAAAAGCTTGATACAACAATTTTAGATTTGGTCATCCAGGAATCATTATGTTGATTCACAAGTAGCCTTGGATATTCAGAGCTGGGAAGGCAAATGTTCTTCTGCTTCCAAAACATGGGCACCACTAGACACTGACACGCAGTGCATCTCAGATTCCCAGATCCTGACTCACCAAGTTAATTAATTCTAACTAAAGCAAGGATTCATCTTCTCAGCTGAAGTCAATATTGAATTCAGTTCAAAATATCCCAGCAATTCCCCACTCGGGGTGGTGCTTTCTGAGGACATTTGTGCCCCTTCCTACAGCCCCACATCTTCAGCCCAGGGAAAAAGGGAAATTGTCCAAACTGGTAAAGAAATCACTCCTTCCCTGAAAAAATAAACCCATCCAAAGCAGCACAGGAAGACATGAAGCTGTAAGTGTTTCACAGCAAGGGAGATGGGTTTGTGCACACACAGCCAGGGCCCGATCTCACCCAGGGCACTTTCGGAGCTGCTTTTTTTTTTTTTTTGGCCTTGCTTAAGGCATACAATGACTATAACAACAATTAAAATAAAATAAAAAAAAAAAAACAGAATTTTTTTACTCCCCGGTTTAGACACTGGCTGCTAAAATGCATGCTTGTCTCAGTTCAGGGCATGGAAAGTTTGATTTTTACAGGAATTAATCTGTTTACCACAGACTGTATTAATTAGAGTTTATTGCAGAACCGTATTCTGCACTAGAAAAACACCACCACACATTTATCAAATTTTAACCATGATTATTGTGTTTTATTGTTTCATAAACTTTCAAAATGTCATGTCATGATCTATTTAATCTCAGACTTTCCTTTCCATCTAGAAACCATTACATATGCTCCAAGGAGCAGCCAACCCAGCTGCACATGTATGTACTGCAGGATCCTATCTGCAATTGATTCTCATGGAGACTAATCTTCACAGGCATTTTGTGAAGCCAGAGCTAAATAACAAACAGTGTTTGTAAAAACCATACGTTTTCCTGCAGGCAATAAGGAAAAAAAAAAGGGGTGAGAGAAAATACAATTAGTGCACTAACGGCAATCCCAAGCTAATGAAATTCTGAGACATCAGCAAAGCTCCAGAGATGCCTTGCTGTAATTTCAGATGTTGGACCTTTGTGGAAGAGCCCAGCAGCCACAAAAAACCCACCAAATTTTAGAAAAATATTTTACTGGCATCAAAGGCAAACCACATGGTATAGAGCAGAGACAGACAAGCCGAAGGGCACTGCTGGTGCTTCTACCTCCATAAATAGTGCTGCTGGTCCAAGTGCCCTCAAAGGGATGTGATGAGCTCCAGTGTGCCAGAATGACAGTGGAGAGCCATCATGAGTGGGCTGGCCATGCCACTGGAGATGTGACAAATCCAGTTTATCCCTGTTATCTCTTCCCTGCTACAGCAATGTTTCCCAGCAATGTTTCTTTGCTTCAGTAATTGAGCCCTCACGAGCTCCACACCCCCTCACCTACAGCAGTGGCCATGTGTGCACCAATCCCCCCTGCCAGTTTATTCCAGCATTCACATTCCCACATGGGAATTTAATTTACAGCCCCTCTATGGTCCCTCTGTGCTCACCCATCCCTCTTCTGCAGACTCAATTAATTCATCAGTTCAAACTCTGTGTGATAAGGGGGAGATGCCTGGGTGAGGTCTGGATCCTCTTGAAAACATGTTCTCTGTCTTTCTGTGATGGTTTTCCACTGGGTCATGGGAGACACTTGGACAACAAAGGCTCGGTCTGTGGACGCCTATGATTCCCCCAGGAGCTGCTGAACTGATTTGACCCAGCACTTAAAAGGCATCACGCTCCAGGCAGAGACTTGCTTGGCTCAGCCCAACACAGGCTCCCCCTCAAGAGACAGGGAAGGCCATCCCCACACTCCTGTAGCCACAGCTGAGCTGATACTGGTGAGCACTCGGGGGATGGAGGCAGGCTTGGGGCAGGGGGTGCTTTTACCCCAGCACCCAGGAGTGGCTGCAAGAGCTGCAAAGGGACAGGGCTGTGCCTGACAGGAGCACAGCAAGGCTGGGAGATGCAGGTTATGGAGGCTGGGCTGACACAGCCTCCTCCAGCACCAGAGCCCTTCCCTGCTCTGCACACCAAGTTATTGACCACTGACCCCAAAGGTGTCACAGATCAGCCAGTACTTGACTGTCAGATGGGAACATCTGCCCCTCCATCCCACCTGGGTCAGGAGCCACTGTCTCAAAGTCATCAATGCCAAAAGGATACAGCACAGAAACTGGCAAAACCAATCCATGAATTATATTAAAATTCCATTTTCATCTCCAAAAGCAGAGGCCTCGGGCAAGGAGGGCCTCACCATGCACACACAGGGCCAGGACTCTGCTCAAAGGCAAGGAGTAGCTGCAGGAGCTCCCTCCACCTCCCCAGACAGGCTCCAGACACAAGAAGGAGACCTCTGGGGCTGGACTGGCCCCTCTCAAGGAGCTTGTCCATTACAGCAGACAGACTCAAAAGAATCCCCAAACCCTACACAATTGATTTTATGCATATTCTGTAGATTTTATGCATATTTCCTATCTTTCCTGGCAGCAGAGTGGATACAAAAGGAATCAGGTCCAGGATTACTTGCTAAACAGATGGGAAAAGTCTGTCCCCTGCAAGAAAACACCGCTGAATAAAATTCGAAGCAGCAGTGCTAAACCCGTGACATCCAGGCCAGTCCTGAGCACCAACAACTGGATCTCTGCCTCCCTCTGATCTTACAAAAACCAAATAAATGTCAAAAGCTTCCTATTTCTTCAGCATCAAATACACTACTTCATACTCATGAAGTGCTTCCATCACATCTCCTTCACACCATCACTTGCAATATTTTTATCCTGCTTTTTATAAAGCCTGGAGAGGTCAATATTACCTGATAAATTCTGAAACAATAGGGTTTACAAGTGCAAGAAACAATTTTTTCCCCTTTTAAACTTTTCTAGTTGAAGAAGTTTGCTGGGATTTCTGCCAGGACCTGGTGGAAAGTTTTCACATCTGTGCTGTACAGTTAAAATGTCAAAGCTGGAGATTATTTAGGGTATTAAGAGTATATCTAATGAAAAGCCACACATTTTTAAGAGGCATTTTTTGCTGAATTATGCCAAGACTATCTCCTCATTCAGTATGAACCAATATTTCATGTCTGTTACAACTATTATCAGGATCTAGCCTACTTTTAAACTCTTTTAGCCACTTTGCCCCCTTCCCACCCTGGATTTCTTCTTCTGCCCCATCTGCAACAGTGCCTTGAGCATCCCTCAGCACGACAGTGCCACCTGTCCTGCCACTAGCACACACCTTTGGCTTTGCTGGGAGAGGAATGTGGATTCAGGAGGTGAACACCTGTACAAAGCCTGGTGTCTGAGGGTCTGGCATCAATTGGTGAAGTGCATCTGTGACATTCACACTTGGATCACAGGGCTGTGTTTCTTGATCTCTCAGTAACAATTTTAGATCGGAGCTATTGCCATGCAAAAGAAACAAGTTCAGCTGTTCAGTGCAGCAGGTTCCTACCCACATTCTGCAGATCTGCACTGCAGTTTGCAGACTTGCAGCAGGATGCTGACAGCATCAGAATAATGCACTCAGAGCCAAAGAAAGTGAATACTCACAAGTGTGGGAAGAGGGTTGTTTTGGGGTAGAACATTTGGGTTTCTTAAAATAAATCAATCAATCACAGGACAGAGTTTCCACAGGCCCTTCTGTGAGCTACAGAGGAGGTGCAGTGTTGGGTCACAGCAGCAGCACCTCTGCTCCAGTGATGTGACTCAGTGACCTGCAAGGCCAGAAGAAGCCAGAGCACAAGATCAGGCTGGGCTCCTGCAGGACCACCTGGTCACTCCTGCTGGGTTTGTGTGAAGCAGGAGTAGGGGAGTGTTGAACTCAAGCTCAAGAAAATTTTCCTTGGGATGATGTTTGAAATAAATCTTCAACATTTTAACTAGAATTTTTATCCAGTAACTTTGGGGGAAAAAAACAAAACAAACTTCTATTTCATATAACTCAGTTTCTGCCAAATGCAGTCAATTTATTTCCTCCTGAAAAGCAATTCACTGCTGTCCCCACAGTGGACAGGGACACAGCAGATGCCCTCTAGCCTCCAACAAGGACAACCAGTGACAGCCAGCACCACTGCAGCTTCTTAAAGAGGATTCACAGGCTGCCTTCTCTTTGTCTCTGAGGGCACTACCCCCCCAAGCTCTTCAGCATATGTTGCTGTACTTCAAATAAAAATGAAATAATTTTAAAAATACACTAATTCCTTACTGGTGGGACTTGTACAGCCCAATCCTGTATCTCATTTTCCCAGTACTTTGCCTTGGGCTGAGTAAATAACCACGAGTTTCACTCAGCCTAAGTGAAGGCCAGATTTGGACAGCAGCATCCTTACCAAGAACTAGAACTAATGGCTTTGCAATTTGATAATGTGAACCAGAGTAAGGAGGAAATCATTTTGGCAGAATTGAGCAGAACTGAGACTGAAAGGTCAATCTATTTAAGGAGTAGTACCACAACACTACAGAATCTATCTACAGTTAAACCACCTGCAGGAAATATGATCATCTTCTGAATGATCTGTTTGGAACATCGGGCAAATAAATGCATACATGAGCCTAATAAAAATCTCTATGTCCTAATAAAAACCCTTCAATCATAATAAAGAAAAGATAAATCTGTTAACAATAACTAAAGTAGTCCTGACCAACAAAAACTAGAACTAGAACTGACTGCAAGGATTTAAAGCTATATTCCTTTTAAGAGCTACCTCAAAATTACAACTGTCTTGTTGCACAGAGCAGAGACCAGGGATTCACTCAGCAATGTAGGGTAAGGGCTCAGCAAGCAGGGGCTGTACTGAAGGGTGTGGGAGGAAATGGGCTTGATGACTAAATCAATGTCCTTAAGTAACCTGCTGCAAAAATATGTATTCCAATCTAATTTAATCATTATGGTTCCCTCCTGCTCTTTTGAGAGAGGATTCAAGAAAGGGGAGCAGAGCCTTTAGCAACAGAGGATGAGATGGAAGTGAGACAGGAGCTGAGAGGAGCAGGTTCCTTTTCATGCACAGGTTTGTTGTTTGTGATGTTTGAATTACAGACTACATCAGTCATCTTTCCCCAAAAATCGTGTCTAACTCAATGTGAAAGACATTTATGATGGGGATTTGCCTCCTTTTGTTTTTAATTATTCATATGCAAATCATTTTGGGATAGGGGAAGACCACGAAGGAAATGACATGTCAAGATGCATAAACTGGTAAGGAAGACAAGCAAACCAAGGAGGGCTCCTCCAAGAATATCTGCAAACAAATAAAGTCAGTTTGCTATTCCAAATTTCAGATGAATTATTCACAGATGAGAGCTGAAGAGTTGCATGTGAACAGAAATTAGAGACTTAAATGATAACACATTAGTGATGCTCATATTCTAGGCTGGTCCTTAAGAAAGATGCAGACAGTAGGTCATGTTAATCACTGATGTGTTTTTACCGGGCTGAGCTGAAAGGAGCAAGTTATGGCTGCAGTTCTCTAGCTGATCAGAGCTGTGTGTGATGCTTGTATGATGCTTGGCACTGGAAAGCTTCAGTTCAGTCCCATTTTATACCACTTATGCACTAAACAGCAATTCGGTGTTACTTAAAAAAACTTTTTAAGAAGGAAAAAAAAGCCAAACCAAGCCGAAAAACAACAACAAAAACAACCCCCTTCAAACATCAAATAAAGTTTGCTCTTAAGGAAGGACCCTTCCCCTGCAACAGTCCCACAGAGGTGTTCCAAACACAGACCTCCCATTTCCCCTCTCTGGAAATGACAGCCTCGATTAGGACTTGGCTGCACAAACCCGATGAAGCGAAACAAAAACATTTCACAGCCCACAGCATTCCTGGCTCTGCATCAAAATGCTGGCAGCTGGGAGAGGGAAATCAAACCCTCTGGTCCTGGGCTGAGCCTCTGTCCCTTCATCTTCCAGCTTTTGCATTTCAGGATATCAGGTAAGGACAAATTGCCTGTAACAGGAGTAGTTATTCAGCATCCCAGGTGCTATCAGGGATGTCCTAAGAGTGGAAGCAGCTCCTGTCAGTGGCCTTGATGAGAGGGGTCCCCCTCTGCGTCCCAGCTGAAGGTTGGATCTCAGCAGGCCCCACTCCTCAGGCTGCTGGTGGCTCCTTGGCAAGGGGACATCCCCAAGCAGGAGAGATTAATAGCTCAAACCCAGGGCCCCGTTTCACATTAAGCCAGGCTGTTGCTAAATTCTACCAAGCACTGAGGTCTAAAAGCAGAATTTGGCACCAACCCCACAAAAGCTGGGGCCCATCAGCAGCGACCTCAGCATCTCCCAGCCCCACCACCAGTTCGTGCTTGACAGCATGGCTGAGCAGCAGAACCATCAGCAGTCACTGCACAGAACAAAGTGAGATGCCTCTCAGATCAAGGCTTGCTTGGAGAAATTTTGGGGCTCCTCTCCTTTTGCATTCTGTCACACCTACTCAATATAACGTTTCCTTCATCTATGAAGGTCTGCCTCCACCCTGCCCCCATACAGGCATTCCACCAAAATAAAAAAACAAACACCACAGGGAAAAAAAGCACTAAATACAATAGTGCAATCCCAGAATTGAGCTGGAAAGACTCCTACAGACAGAAGCCAATTAGTGTCATTACTAACCTTCCTCCCACTGCCCGCTGAATCTTTTTATCTCTAGGAGTCACCTTTTTGGGATTACATCCCAGTATGTTCCTGCCATTCTCACACAGCCCCATGCTGGTGATCACCAGGGCCAGCAACCAGACTCAGCTCCTGCTCCCCACCAAGCTTCAACTGCACTGGAATACACTGCACAGCCTGAGTGTAAAAGCTGTACTTTATGTAAGAAAAGCACTAAAAATAACAGCCAGAAAGGTGAGAACCCCTGTGAAGCATGCTGTGATTTAACATCCTGAAGCTGGGCCACTTCACCCTTCTGCACAGGATTTCTCCTTAAGATGCACATTTGTTAGACATTTCCCACACTGACCAGATACAGCACAGTCAAACAGACATCCATGCCAGGACAGAGGAGTTAAAATCAACTTCAAAATGACACCCTTGAGGCCCAGGTCAGACCAAAACCCCCCTTAGAACATTTTACCACCTCCTGCAACAAAGACTGCACAGAGAGTTCTGCTACAGCCCCACATCTCCATCAACAAAATCATAAAGGGCTTCTCGAGAGGGACCCAGGCTGCCTCAGCAGCCTCACTCAGACCGACCTGCCACAAGCTCTCCCAAACACATGTGCATAGATACACACACACACCTCTGCTTCTCTGCTTCACTCCGGTACATCTTCATCGCTGCAGTTCAAAAGGCAAGGGGATTCTGATATTTTCATGTCATCTGCACACAGCTCTCATTGCCAAGCTGACCAGCAATCCTAGCTCACACCTGAATAAACACACACTTCCAAATTCATGTCTTTGCTGCACCTTGCAGAGAATGGAGGAAGAGTGAAGGGCACAAGGCTCACTTCAGCCACAGAGTGCCCAGAGCTGCATCCCCCCCAGCCTGGAGCTATCTGTGCTGCCAAGATACCCCACAGGGGCTCAGTAAACGACCTCAGATCACCCCCTGACCCAGGCTTTAAGAAGGGAAGGATCCCTCACAGACACCTGCAAAGGCCCCTGGCAGCTCTGATTCTTCCCAGGCTGTGTCTGTATGGACAGAGAGCATGAACCAAGCAATGCTCCTCTCAGCAAGAACAGGAGAACAGTCCCATTGCCTTTTCTCTTCCCCTCCCCAAGAGATTCAGAACAGGGAGAGATGTTCCTGGTATCCTTCCTGGCTCCTCAGGCAGTGAGGCAGAGGCCAGTTTTGGGGTAATTTGTGGTGGCAGAGGGAAGAATCTGCCAGTACAGGCTCACTGTTATGGTTTCAGCCTCTCAGAGCTGCAGTGCCATGCACAACCTCCCTCAGGAACTCAGCAAAGAATTTTTGTAGAATCATAGAGCAGCTTGGGTTGGGAGGGACCTTAAAGCTCCAGCCCCCAGTCATAGGCAGGGACACCTTCCACACTCCCAGGAGGCTCCAAGCCCCATCCAACCTGGCCCTGAAGACTCTGGGGATGGAGCAGCCACAGTTTCTCTGGGCACCCTGTGCCAGGGCTTCACCACTCTCTCAGATGAGCTGTCACATCTTAAGTGACACAATTTCAAAGCGTGTGCTCCCTCTGCCTTCAATGCACAGTTTCATTCCCAAGAAAAAAGGATTTTCAGCATTTGGTGGCAAAGGTCAAACTCCTCAGGGCATCAGTGCAAGGTTTGACATTGCCAGTTCAACTACGGTGGCTCTGCACAGGGGAATTCCTGCCAGCAGTAAATTCACTCTGTAGAGGGGCTGGAATTCAGGGGTGTAATGGAATATAGACTCACTGCAGTGGAACAGCTGTAAGGAACGACTACCTACAGCAGGCATAATTTCCAAAATGAGGTATTAAATAAATTTTAAAGCAAAACAGTTCAACAGACTGTTGGGTTCAAGCAACACATAATTACCATCTTAAACCAAACCAGGATGAAGCCACCTAATTTCACCCATTCCCACCAGTGGAATCTCTGGGGATGAGCTCTTGGCACTGAGTTGGGCAGTCAGGGCCAGTCAGGAGCAAAGAGGAGCTAAAACCTGCAATCAACAAAGCCCAGAATAAACCCCAGTAAAAGAGGGTGGGCATTTATTTAGCAAGGACAAGGAACGTGTTTGTCACTTGCTGGTTTTCACGTGTTTTGCTTAACACACACTAAATATAAATATAGATGGGATTATGCATGAGAGGATATATATATATATATATAGACAGAGAGAGAGAGAGAGAGAAAGAAAAAGAAAAAGAGAGGGGGAGAGAGATGTATTTCTATAAAACTTCTTCCTTATAAACACTACCATGGGGCTGAAGAGGAAGATATTCCCAGGGAGGGGTCTGGAAATGTCCACTGACCTCACAGAGTGGGAGAGATAGAAAAGGGTGCTTCCAACTTCAGACTCCCGTGTTAATTCAGAAAGAAGTGTGGGTTTTAGGTTTTCTCTTCTTGCTAAATCCCAAGTCCCCTCTTTAACAAAACACAGCCTCCCCTCCTCTGCTGTTTTTCTGTTTTGTTTTTTTGTGTGTAAGAGCAGCCAAGCCTGGCTTTTATCAAAGGGCCTGAATGTGTCTTTGTGCCACTTTAACCAAAGGGAACTAAACCAGGGGTGGCTGTGCTGCTGCTCCTCACACAGAGCAGACCTCGTGTGTCTGATCATCTCCAGCTCAGCCGCGTCGATGCTGCGAGGCACCGGTGCACTCTGACCTCACGGCTGTGTGAAAAAACAGTTTAAAGACTGGGAACCCTGTCACTCTGAAAATGAAACAGAGCTCCTTGAAGCCTCACTTAATTCACATTAAAGCAACCCTCGAGGAGCTCAAATACAGTGCTTTTATCCTTAAAGTCAACTGGTCTGCATAAGCTCCCAAGTGGAGTTGAACAGTTCTTCTTGGGGAATTTAACCGTATCTTTGGAATTAAAATAAAAGAATTTTATACAGTCCTGACCTACAAAATGGATGTAATAAAAAAAAAATCAAACAAAGAAAGAGAAAAGAGAAAAGCATGTGCAACTTCTGGCTGAGGTCAGGGCATCTCTGCCTTCCCTCCAGGCTCCCTGCCCAGGATGAGGGATGGGGCAGACCCACACACATCGGACACCCCAGTAAAGGGGTTGGTCCCTCCAGGACTGAACTGGACAAGCTGTAGTTTAAGATGCAAAGTTTAGGAGAAAACTGAAAGAAGTAAATGAACACAAGAAGTGCCTGCACCCATGGCAGAGATGAGCAGCAATTGCCCACCCCAGCAACACCCAATCCTCCAGCAACAGCACGCTTCCCATCTAATCCACTTCCAATAAGTAACCAGCAGCCTTCAGGCAAGCTAACAGCAGCTGCCAGTAGCCAAAAAGCCAGGATTTATTTTAAGAAATGGGAACATACATTCCCAATTCCCTATCAGGGCCCATTTTTGCCATCAGCCATGCCCTCGAGTCCCTCTGGGATGGCATGTTAGTCTCTTGACAGGGCTTCTGCGCAACACGGTTGAACATATTTAAATGTTTGCACAATCGGGCCCCAGAAGCATCATTATTTGGTAGTAGTTACTGCCAAGGCTTCCCAAAATATGAAGCAGATCATATCAATACCAACTGTTCTCATCCTCCAGACAGATCTGCTGGGGGAAAAGAAAAAAAATGGAGAAGAAAAATCTGTTCAACATCTCCTCCAAATTCTTCAATATCTCTGAGAAGTGAAGCAGCGCAAACCTGCTCGATCCTCCTACACCGAGTGAGCTGGAACGGCACAAACGGGGACAGCTCAGAGACAGCACAGAATGGGGACAAAACCCAGACAAACTTGAGCCAGAAAGAAACATTTCCAGATGTACTGCACTGACAGATCTCATCTCTACCAGTATTTTTTTAGAAGTCTGACCACAAACACGCAGATGGTCGGGAACATCATCGAACCTATTTAATTTTTCTTTGTGAATACTTCTCTCTCCATCATGTCACCCTTGATGGGAAGCCACCCAAGAGCCTGGAATATGAGGGATAAAATTTTTATGTGGTGCACAGAATTTATTAGGTCCACCCAGGGGCAAATGGCTTCTATCTGTTGCTTGTTCAGCCAACATCCACAGTTGTGCCACAGAGAGCCAGAAGCAAAGGGAGAAACATGGGATTTCTTGCAACGTACAGGAAACATCACACATGGGCTGGGGCCAAGTCCGCCACTAGAGCTGTCTTGACATAAATGTCCCAATGAACTTGCATTGACGGGAACCTCCAGATGAATAAAGTTCCAAAGTCAGTGGCTCTTGCCACAGTGTTTCTCAAGTGGGTTAAAAAGTAATTTGTGTCACACAACCAGCCTCAGGTAAAGACTGGCTTTTCTTGTCCTTGATGTCTTGCCATGATTGCAATCATTGTGAAAAAATGAACCATCAAGGGCAGCCCTCATTCAGCAGAAGCCAAGTTCTCTTAATGCCTTCAATATGTAATTACATAAATAGATGCAATTTAAAAGTGAGCCAGAAACATGAGCAACAGCTCCAACTGCAACCAACACAGCCCCACATCCCTACCCCAACCAAGATTCTGTATGGAGTACAAGATTAATGTGAGGTCGTTCACAAACACATCCCCAGCTCAAATTAGTGGGAAAAAAGTGAATTCCTGCCACCAAACCAGCAGTGAATCAAGGCAGTGATGGGCTCTCCAGAGCCCTCTTCTGTCAATCCTCTGGCTACACTCAATTCCTCCTGCACATGCAGCTTTTTCTCCTTCTTGCCCCACATGGTCACATATTAAAAGCAAACAAGCAAACATGCTGGGGGCAGAGAGACACAGGGGACCTGTCACTCCTGCATTTCCAGCAGCTCTGTGCCTCACTCCTACACAAGGCCGTGAGCTCACTCCATCTGCTGCAGGGATGAAACCCAAGAAGCACATTGTGCTGCACAGGCTGCCAAATCTGGGTGTTCAGGGGCATCTTGGCACCAGCACCTCTTCTGCCACATGATAAAACAGGCTGATGGTGACAACAAAGAACAGGTGGAGGCTTAATTAGGTCATCAACCACGTGAGTGCATCCTGTAAAGCTGCATTAACCCAAGTTCTCATACCTACCAGACTGTGCTGGGGTGGGAAGGTACAGCTCCCCCCAGGCTGGCTGCTGGGTGGGATTACCCTGGGCTCATGCTGGGAAGTGATGGGAATTGTTGCCTCCTGGGTCCGATTTAGAAGAGCAGAAAGAAATCCAACCTTTTTACAGTCTGGTCTATCATGGCAGGAGAGGTGCAATGAAAAAAAATCCAGCAATTGAATCTGTCTCCTCGTGCTGCTTCTCCTTGCAGTGTGTCACCATGAGGTCCTGTCACTCATACTGGTGTACCTTGTGTTCATTTGATGGTTCCTTCCCATCCAGCACTAACTCCAGCCAGGTACAGGCACCCCACGAATCCCTACCACCCCACCCAGCATCCCTGGGCCAAGGAACCCAGGGACACCACTGCAGCAATGCTGTTTCCAGACTCCTCACAGCCATGGATGGACAAATCTGTGGGCAAATTCTTAATGCTGGCTGCTTTTAAAAAAGCTGATTTTCTACAGCCAGCTTGGCTTCATGAAAAATGACGTGCAGGAATACTCCATCACAGAGTGTTAGAACTGCCTCTCTCTTAGCACATGTAGGGACAAACCTGCTGGTGTCACACACTCCACACCTTCCTGTGGAGCAAGGTCTGGCTCTGTATCAGACTTGATAACTTAATTTCCCTGCTGATCTAGACAGGCAGTTATTGCAATAAAGGCAATAGACAAGAGTGCCCTGATCTCTCTCTGTCTTTTATGTTTGAAATAACACCTGGAGTCTTAAGTACGATCCCAGCTGGCATGATCACTGCTTGGCTGGTGATGGTTTGGGTGGCAGTAAGCAATCCATGCTTGTGGCTGGTGTTTGGATTCACACCCTGCCCTCTGTAATCCAGGCAAGCCACACTCCTCAGTGAGCAACTGTTGCAACATTTCTTAGTTAAAATCCTGTTAGGATTCTCAGCTACAGCCAACTATGGGTATCACTCTCCAGCTCACCTTCCTCCCTCCCATAAAAACCTGGTGGTCAAAGCACAGGCAAATTTGCATGTGAAGGTTCTGCTGCTCAGGGGCTGCAGCTTAGAACACTTTCCTTTAGGGAAATTCTATTTAACAAGTGCTGAGAGGGACTGTCTCACTCTGTGAAATAACCAAAAAAAAGCTACTCATAGATTTGCTAACGTTTTGACCCCCAGCTGGCAACTAAGTACCACTCAGCCATTGACTACTCCAGCCTTTACTGGAGTGGAAGGAGTTATATTTGGATCCTTTTAAGGGCACTATACCTACTGCCCCTGCAGTTCTACAAGTCAAAAAAATGACCATGTCTTAGACCAACAAAACAGGAGCAAACAAACAGCACCAGGGGAAGAGCAGTGTTTCTGATCATGGAAATCAGGAGACGCCAGGTTTATACATAGTCTAGGATTTCTCAAGTGGGAAGCCAAGGGAAGAAGCTGGAGGGGCAGATGCGACTATCTGTCCACCCTTTGCCTGGGCTGGCTCTCCCTGAAAGAGGCTAGAGGGAAGGTTAATTAATGGTACTTGTTGGTGAATGATGTGGCACCCACCCAGTGCAGTAAAATCAGATTAAAAACAGCCATGCAGCCCCTCTGCTTGTGTTTGGTTTTGGTTGCTGTCACCTACATGTTCACATGCACAGGTGACAGTGCTTCCTGTGCAGAGGGTATTTGTGCAATGCAAGTCAGGGAACGTCAGTCTGGGGGTTCTTGTACCACACATGGCTCTTGTTTCAGGAGTACCTCAGTGGTAGATCACCGTCCCAAAAAACATTTCAGTGATAAAACGTACTTCTATCAACACTGAGTAACTGATAAACTCAACCTAAAGCCTGCTGGGGTGAGACATTCCCACCCTGTTACACTCAGGGTGGACAGGAGATGACAGCAGTACTGAGGAGGGCTGGAGGTACAGCAGGTACCATGCCAGCCCTGTCTATTTTCAATAATTAGCTCTGTACCACCAAGTCACTGCTCACTTGGGTGATATTGATCCTTCTTCTGAACAAGAAAGAGGAGGAAAACAACTGGAAAGTAACAGAAACTTCCCAGGTGAGTCAGTCCATGAACACTGACCAACCTGGTCCACAGACTCCTCTCTGGAAAGGCAGCACTGCAGGGGTTGGCAGCAAAAATATCTGTGCCTGGATAAATGACTTCATATGTCGAGACAAAGATAAAGTTACACACAGCCTCTTGCGGAGGACATGGTCATCAGATTTATTTTTGTAGTTTTCATTACACTCAAAATAACTTTGGCAGACTTAGAAAAAATAAATTTCCAAAGCCTTCTCCTATTGATGTCACCAGTTTTAATTAATTTTTGCTGAAGTGGTCGGAAGGCAAATGCTGCTGGGATGGGCTGGCTCCTGGCATGCTGCTCCAGGCCTCCGTGTTCAAATGCTGGGGCTGCACCAAACACCACCAGGACAAATCCTGCCCCAGCCCCACTGAAGAAGCCTCCGGCCCATTTCCCTGCGACAGTGGTTTTGAGGCCAGACTGCCTTTTAGCTCATGCTCTGCCTCTGTGTCAGAGGTGCCGTCAGCTCTGGGAATAACACTGGTACCGTGCTATTTCCTGCCTCAGAAATCCTGACCACATCCAGCATTTACAGTCACCTCGGCAGGACGTTAAATGTCACTGCTGGCCAGCACAGCAGCTGATCTGGGAGGGTGCTGTTTGCATGGCTATGGGACAGAGGACATGCCCTCCATCACAGACCAGCACCTGGGGGAACTCGGTTTGAGAGCAGTCCCCAAATTCCCAGACTCAAACCTCCCCTTTGCTGCACACCTGGCTGTCACCTCCTGCTCCCACCACCACCACCACCACAAGCACCACAGTAGGGGTGTGGAGCAGTGCCAAAATCATGAGCAGAGCCCCCCTGACACTCCCATGACACACCTGGCTGCTGCCACCACTCCAGCAACCTGCTCTAAACACACAGCAACCCACAGGGTCACCAGAAAATCATTCCTCTTTCCAGGTGGACTCTGGGCTCCTTCCCCATTGCTGGCTGGCACCCACATGGCTGGGAGGAGATGCCAAACCCAGCAAGACTTCCTCTCCTCCATTTCCATCTATTGCAACCACTCCAGAAAATAACCCCTGTTCATGTTTCCATGAACAAAGAATCCTGAAGCCAAAGGTTTGAGATCCCAAGGATGAGGTGGGGACCCATCACTCTGCTGCAGCTGCTTTCCAGCACCTTCCAGTAAGATGGTGGAGGGTCTGTGCCCATCCCAGGTAGGTCCTGGGAGAAGGAGCTGGCAGCTCCTTCACATGTGGCATGCAGACGCAGCTCCAGATGTCCTTGGGGCCTTCCACAAATATCCAAAAGGGACTGGGGAATGGTCGCCAGGAAGGAGCTGATGGAAAGTAGCCAGCAGTCATTTCTATGCTCAAAGATAATTTTTCCAAAAGTTGCTAAGGTTTGCAGATTGAGTTTTTGAAGGGGTAAGATTTGAAAACACGTGAAACAGAAAGTGCCCGCATTTAAATGTCACCATTTGTCAAAAGTCCTTCCCAGCCAGTTGTTCTTTGTTATTTAGATGCTTTAACACTTGGCTTCTGGCTCATTTTTTTTAAATCCTGGCACAGCCTTTTCTGTGCAGGAGAGAATTCTGATTGCATTTGTAAGTTTAGTACAAAAAAAATCCTGTTTATACTAATCCGTAATTCCAATGTCCCAGCCTCCTGCGGGCAAAGGCAGATGGAGAAAGCAAACCCTGCTGAAGCAGAGTGACTGGCAGGGTACAGAAAACTGAGGCACAGGGGGATTCAGAAGACATTTTAAAACCTGAAGATTTTGTAAATCTCCTTGTCTCACTCTAAATCATAAAGATTACAGAAAAATACTGAGTTTTCATGGCTTCAGTAGGCAGAAAAGGGTATCTTGAGATCAGTGTAAGAAATGCCTCAGAGGTTTAAGGTCAGAAGTTGCAAAGCAACTCAGAAAAGCAGAGATCACAGGGAATCTAAGAAAAAAAAAGTATTTGTTTTTATTTTATATTTTTTAGTATCTGTTGAACTATCCTGAGAGACTCAGAAATGTGGCACTGCAGGCCCAGATCCTGAAGATGCAATAACAGAGCTGCTATCACAGCGGAGCACAAAACAAAGAGCCAGCACTAGCAGAGCTGGGTGCATCCCATTTGGCCTCCTGGAAAACATCTGCCATTTGTCAGGACTACAAAGCCAGCAGAACCCTCTCCCCCTTGATCTCCAGCAATTAGGGAAATTCTGTTGTGCTAATTACCTGGGGAAACAACACAGGGAAAAGGCAGATAGCGAGTGACACTTGAAGGTAACATTAACACCAGTAAAAATCAGGCAGATATTTCAAGTTACTGGAAACCACAAAAAGTGCTGCACCAGCCTCCCAGGGCAAGCTGAAGAACGCTGATCCCTGGGTATAAAGTTTGGGTAAATATTTAAAAAGTAATAATAATAATAATAATAATAATTTAAATTATATAAATAATTTAAGCAAGAGAGCCTCTGTAGCTGCTGAATCTGCAGAGGTAGGGAGGGTTTGCAATGCTCAGCTTCCCCAAGTACACATGGTTTGAATTGCCGAGCAATGGAGCAATCGCCGTCCTGCCGGCTGCAGCACCACTGCACTCCTGCTGCTGCCAAGCCATTATTGGGAAATATTTGTCACATATTAGCTGGAACATCAGATTACTACACTGAACATTTAACGCTGTTTTGTAATATATCCATACGTTCAAAAGCATATGACACCGTCTCAGCGTGGATTCAAAATGAAAACAGGGATATGCCTCATCCAGCAGCCAGGAAATTCGGAGTTAAGGCTCCAGAGGTGCTGTTAAATAAAAAGGCACATGGAAACACAATGCATACGTTGAAATACGCAGCGCAAGAGCAGCCAGCAGAGCTGGAGCTTTTCACACTCTCAATCCACAATTCAGCAAGGCTCAGCTGCTGGGCAAGGCACGCTCTGTGGACTGGGGCTGGTCTAAGCCTTTTTTTACTGGATTGAAAGAAACATTTGCTCTCAGGCTCTAGCATGGCGCATCCAGCACCTTGGGTTCTTGAAGGATCTGTTCTCATAGAGCTTAAAGGCTTTTGGCATGGCAAATACTGCCTTTAAAAAGTGCCTTTTGCACCTGAGATTTTAAAAGACTTAAAAATACAAGGTGGGAAAAATAAAAAATAATCCTTAAAAAACATATATATGAGAAGGCAGCCAGAGCCCACAGAACTATACACAAATTGTTTACCAGAGTGAAGTTTTAGTCTAGCCTTCCACCCACCCCACTGCCCATCAGCCGAAGGCTGTCCCAAATGCCACATACACCAGTGCTCCTGCACCTGCTGCCTTTCATCCTGCAGCAAGGGCTTTGTGAGGATCCCACCAGAGAAGGAGGCTGAGCACAAGCGGACAAGGGGCCTCCATGCAAAGTATTACAGGCCTGGCTTAGGGAATGACAATAATACAAGTATTAAGCTGCTGTTTCCCTGCGAGACAACATATGGGGACAGGCTGTCCTGGCCCTGCCCGGCGCCCGCAGCCTCCAACTGCTGCCGCCCCGTCACAAATAGCTGAGGGGACTCAAAGGCCACGTTCGTCCCCAGAGTGGGGTCACCAGCCTGTCACAGTGTTCCCGAGCCTGACCCACACTCAGTCCAGCTGCCTCAACCCCCCCCAAGGATGCTCTCCTCTCCCTCAGCCACAAAAATGCCCAAACCACAAAGGACTCAAAGTGACACAAAATTGTTGTCATCCTCCCCCGCATTGGTTGAATGAATAAAGCAAAACAAGTCAACTCAAAGCAGCACACAGATGCTCAGAGCAACTGCAGAGGCAACTTTTTGCAGCATACTCAGCATTAGAGACAGAAAAGTTATTTTTTAAGCTTTTAAAAATATATTCTTTTAATTATCTTTTTTTTTTTTTTTCAAATTGTTATTGCTTTCGAGGTCAGGTTGCATGGTGCTCTGAGAAGCCTGACCGAGCTGGAGATGTCCCTGCTTACTGCAGGGCAGCAGGACTAGATTATTTTAGAAGATTCCTTCTATGATTTCTCCTGCCGATCTCGATCTCTCCGTGGCCCTGGCGAAACAGCCGGGCCCCCTCTGCCGGCCACCGGCCCCTCCGGCCCCGCAGCCGCGGAACGCCCGAGGCTCCCATTCCAGCAGCCAAACCAGCTGTGCCCTCCAGCCAAAGAGGTGACTGCCTGCAGAGCACAAAGCACAAAATGGGTCCGTTTGGGTTGGGTGGTTTGTTGGTTTTTTTTTGGGAGGGAAGGGTGTTTGGCTTTGTGTGCGTTTTACAAGCAGTGATTTAGGATTTTGCTGTAGTGAGAAAAACTTTACATTTAACTTTTAAGTGGATCGTTGTCATCTTGTTCCAAACTGCTTCGAATTTGTAGCAAGTCTATTGTATCAAAACAGTGCCCTAAAATCAACCCACACGCCCTCAAATCCAAGCAAACCCCGAATTGACTCACTTCTACGAAAAATCAGGGCTTGTTTAAAACAAGCCCAGCTCTGAGCATGTGTTTCCTCCTGCCACTGCCTGCGGGGGGGGTCTGCAGGGCAGCCAGTCCCATTTTCCCAAAGAGGCACTGAGGGAGCACCACGCCAGCAGGGCAATGCAAAAGCATCCTCATCCTTGGCCCTCCAGTGGCTCTCCAGCTTGCTTTAAATCCAGCCCTAAGAAGGAATTCTTAAGTTTAGCAGGGTTATTGCAGAGGAAAGCACCCCAGCCCAGGTGTGCAGGATACCCACTGGCTGCCCATGGGAAGCAGGAGTGGGGCTGGCAGCATCTCCCCATCCCCTCCACAAAAAAATTTTCCTTCCACCAGGGGCTGCTTTTCCAGTGCAGAGGCAAATTGAAGGTCAGCTGTTTGTTTGCAACCTGGCGTAGCTCAGCAGTGAATGCCAGTGAGGGCCACAAGCTCTCAGATGTTTCCAGACCAAGCCCTTCAACTACAGAGCAGAAGGCAATTCAGCTTTTTTCAGAAGAAAGAGGGAAAAAATGAAACACAGCTACAGATGTCTTTGATTTGCTTAAAAACAGCTGAAAGGCTTCAGGACAGTCCAGCAGCACATGCTCACCTCAGCTCCCCAAACTGGTGGCCAGGAGCAGCCACGGATGGGACATTTCCTACCCACCAGGAAATCACTTCTCCTTCCCTGGTCTCACAAATTACTTTGACATTGGTTACTAATGACTGTAACGAGCATTTCAGCAGCACGTGGGAAAACCTTTCCCCTTTCTCTCTTCCCCCATCTCCCAAAACACAGCACCCAGCAAACCCAGTGACCCGGAACAGAATTGGGACTTTCCTGGACAAAAGAAGCCTCTTCAATCCCAATTGCTTTCTGCAGAGCAAAGGAAAAGCCTCTTGACCACTTAAGCACACCAGCAGAGCCTTGTGTGCCCAGACCAGAGAAAGACAGCTCCAGAGTCCCATGAGGTCGGTGGACTTGTTGAGTCTGTGCATCATAAAATCTGATTTGAACACCTTGAAAAGGGCTGAAAATAAGCAGGATTTGTTTCTCAGCTGGTGGGTTTTGTTACCAGGCACTGAGGCACACAGGGAGCCTTCCACTGGAAAAGCAGCGAGTATGTTTAAGAGCATCATTAGTGAAATGTTTCTGAGTTTAAACATAATCTTATGGGGGAAAAAAGTCCTTTTATTTTTTGTCCTGGGAGTATGGATTAACACTGTGTGTTTTGAAAGGATTCATATCCAGGGTGGCAGGAAAAATTGACCCTGCCCCTTTGCCTATTCTGCCATCCCCATGTAGCATTTACAGTTTGTTTATTTTATTTACAACTAGAATGGAACTCTCTGCTGCTTGGAAGTCCTTGTAACACGCCTCTGAATTCTCCCACATCAAAGCACTGCACATCTTTCACCCATCTTTTGCTACTTTTGTGAAAAGAAAAAAAAAGAAAAGAAAAGCTCAAAGTACCCCAGCACAAAGTCACTCGCACCATTCAGTGACAGCAGAGCACTTCACAGCATTTCTACAAATGAGGTTCCCTTACAAACTAATCTAAGCTGTTTATTGTTTCCAAGGAGCATGCACTTCCACAGCAGAACAGGAAGTTTTGACAGTTTTAGAAGTTCATTAAACTCTGAGAGGAAATTTGAACAATCAGTGATAACTTTCCTACAGCAAAAGAAGTTGCTGCCCTCCTAAAGGCAGGGAGGCTGCAGCTTTTAATTATCACACTTGCACTAAGCCCCAGCGATTTTGTTACTACTCCTAAATTGCTTTGGCCCAACACCCAGGGCTCACAACCCAGGCAATTCCTTCCCTCTTGTATTCTTATAGCCAAACGTCGCTTTTGTCCAAACCTCAAACTCCTTGATCTGTAAACAGGCCAGAGCAAGGCACTGGGAGACGTTAAGAGTCTCAAGCACAACACAGTGCTTCAGCTCAGGAGAAAACACGTTTTCCTCGATAAAAAGGAACATGTAAAGCAGGAGAGGAGGAGCTCAGTGGCACGGGGCAGGTGGCTGTGCTGGTACCTGGCACCTACCTGGGGGGCACACGCAGTCTGACGGGGCCTCTCGCGCCGTCCGCAGCTTCCCGAGCCCTTCGCCGAGTTTCTGTTTGGAGGGGAATGAAAACAGCCCTTTAGAGAGTGCATGATACCTGAACATGGACTGTGCACACGTGCCAATACCCAAACCATCCAGCTGCCTTCCAGGGAGGGGTAATGGCTTCATCCTGTGGCATTCAGCCTCCTTGGGTGATGCCCCGTGCTGCAGTAGTACCTAAATATCAAACATTTCTGAGCAAGTGGCAGCCTACAGCCCTCACATGGAACAGGCTGACACTCCTCCTGCACATCCCTAAGTCCCTTGAGCCGAGCTCCATTGGCAGGATTCATCCTGAACTCCTTTACAAGTCCCGTGTTCAGATGTGATCTGATTTGGTTGATTTTGTACTTAAAATTCACGCTCTGTGGAGGTCTGGAGGTTTCTTTAGGAGAGGGATGAGGTGCAGGACTCAAGACTGGAGAGCTCACTCACCCCAGGCCAATCCAAAGCCCAATGTTTCCATCTCCAAAGTGGAAAACTATCACTGGGACAACTAGAACAAATAAAAATTCACAAAACTAGAGCAGTGTCTACGTGGCATATTGCAGGCAGATGTGAGCACACTCTGCCTGCTCCCTAAGCCAACGAGACTGTTCATGCCTGCATTTAGGACACTGCCAAGCCCAAGTTAATGAGCCTGATGACAGGTACGTTACATTAGCTCAGGCATAGTCCCTGCCTGGGACAGCCCAGCAAGGGTGGGAACAGCTCATCTTCACCCACAATCTTCACTCTCTCAGTCCTCCAGGAATGCCCTGTTCTACCTAAAGTACTTGCCAAAAGACAAACCAATAATCTGATAACTGGAGTCCCTACATTTCAAAGAGAGAAAATTCAAAGTACTTATTCAGTTTAGGCTGTTAAGACTTGACATTATACAGCTGATGACCCAATGCCTGTTCAAATATTTGAACACTGGACTATTCAGGAATTAGGCTACCTGTGAATTAGGTTGTTTTCTTTTTATGCTGAGGATTAAATAGTTTTATCTGTTGTTGAAATCCTATGCTTCCTCTAGCTGCCTGCATGTGACATTAAAAGATCCTGAAAGCATCAACACGGTTTCATACCACCTGACAGAAAAGTTATCCTAAGGGAAGCATAAATACCAGAACAATCCAGCTGCCTTCTGCAAAACATACACTTTCCTTGAGAAGATGTGGCAAAAAAATGCATCTAAGGAGATTTTTCTGACAGCCACCTGCAGTCTAAATGTTACAGAGTTGCTCGAGTTTTGTCTGTTTACTTTTAAAGTAATTTGGATGATGAAGATGCTCGAGGAAAAGAAAAAAAAAACTCTCCCACCCTTTTCGTTTAGCAAGCATCACTGGGAACAGCAGAGGAGATCTGAATCCTGGAGCGAGTCCTCTGTTCTCCCATTGAATTGTTTTTGTCATGAAACTGATTAATCTGGACACTGCGGACAATAAATCCTTTGTGAACAAAACGGTCCAGCTTTGTTTACAACAACTGGATGTTTCTATAATCCTCCCGTTAATATTTTCCCTCCAGTGTGAAAACTACACACTTGGAGCTGGGATTTTGACACAGAGCAAGTGAAGATTGCTGCCATGTCATTGCCGTGCTGTTGGCAATGTTTCAGAGGGCATCAAAGCAGGAGCCTGCAGCACATCCCACTAATGGGACAAGCCAAGGGAAGGGCAAAGTCCTGCCACAGTCAAATCAGCAATTTCTCCAGAGTTACACGGATGCCTGTCACAGAGCCAGAAACTAAATCCTAGTTGTCCAAATTGGCTTTCATTACCTTAACTACACACTTACCCTTCCTTTATTATATCCTATCCTGTTTTACTTGCCAAACATTTAAACTGCACTAAAAGGAACAGAGTCAGTGTGTTGGCGCTGTATTTGCTGCTCTCTGTATACAGCCCTGCCATAAATTATGCCAGCAAACCCCTCGATTAGTACGTGGAGTAAAGCTTTTTGGGTCGTGGCAGAGAACAAAGGATGCTGGGTCATGCACAGAGCGTATGGAGCTTTGGTTTCACTTCTGAAATACTGTGGTAAACTTCAAAGGAGGACCAACACAGAATTTAACAAAAAAACTGACCCCAGGCATCAGTTGATGTTCATGACGATGGAAATACTCTCGCTCTCCAGAAACTCTCAAGCACAGAAAGGGCAGGAGTTGCTTGACAAGCGAGCGGTCTTATGTAACAGAGTTTGGGCAAGAAACACTTTCTGAAACTTTACCATAAATTAGGAGGCTCATTTAAAAGGACCATTAATATATAGTGCAATCACTACTATGGATTCCTCAAATTTGTTGCTTTATTCAAAATTTGCTTTAGTATTGACAAAAGTTTGGTCATACTAAATGTTTCAACAAGCTCGCTCTTCCATTAGAAACCCAATTATGTGGTTTTGCTTTATTTTCCCCTGTACAAACTCCATCTGAGCATTCCCAGTACAAAACAAGCTTTCCACACTTAACTAAATCTCAGCAAGAGGTTGCACATGATCTTAGGCAGTGCCACAGAAACCATTCCCATTGCTAAGCACATTTATTGGAGTAATTGGAACAGAACCACTGCCACAACCGGCAGGCTAATTCCTGCCTGGAGAAAAGACATTAACTAGAGGCTGTGATTATGCCTCACAGGCACCCCCCCCTGGTCTGGTATTCAGGGTTTTCACAAAAATATTTTAACATTTCACTTTTATCGAGGCACATCAATGCAACCAAATTCCCAGGCAAAAGGACACACTGTGGTGGTGCCAGCAATACCCTCTCCTAGCTCCAACAGCAACACACAGCATGAGGAATTGTCTCCCCATGCCCCCAGCACTGCTTCAGAGCTTTCACAGAACTCCACATACCAATACATTTTTGCATGATTTAGGCTTCGTGGCTGTCAAGATTTTAATGCATGTTTTGCACCCTAGTCAGGCCATTAATAAAATCCCAATGTAAAACTTTCCCCAGATGTCAGAATTGATCACTCAGGGGTGCCCTTCAGCAGCCCCACAAGCCGTGTTGAATCTTGCTGAACTTTATAAACTACTGTTTATACAAATCCAGCAAACCAACTGTGGGATCTTCAAGCATTTCCTATGAGTGATGGAGCCTTTCACGTCCCCCTTGCCTGTAAAAAGCCCCAAACCTAAACACCAGAATTGGGGAAAAGATAACCCTGGGATAAAGCACAACTTCTCCCAGAGATTTGGTTTAGTTAGGCACCGAGAAAGGCATCAGTGTGGATAATAGTTCTCCAAGTAGGGGAAATTGTTCAGCACAGAAATATTTATTGAATAATTTCAGAAAGCCCCAGGACTGAAAGTGAAGTAACTAGTGGCGGGTCTCTTCTGCCTGCCATAAATCAGTTCTGCACTGCCAGACCACAATACGCTGTGACAGACAGTCCAGATAGCGGGGATCATGTTCATAATTTCTAACAAGGAAATTATGGCCCATTAAATCCCAAGATAAATAGTTTAAGTACTCGGGTTACCTGTGCCAGTGAATAGAATAAGGGGGAGAGTCGCATGTCCTCTAACCCTCGACTGCCGGCCCTCCACCTGGGGCATTTTCTCTTCTAAACCAGGTGGGCTCCGCCACGCCTCGCCCTACGCCTGATACACGGAAACGGCAGCAAAAGGAGGAAAGTTTGGGAAAAGGTAGGAAGTTTTTTCAGAGAGGAGCAGCCGGTGACACGAGGAGCGAACCCCGCGGCGGAGCGGGGCCGGAGCGCCTTCCCCGAGCTTGTCGCCCCGCG
>JAHLSL010000025.1:7652139-7665274 GCA_025920805.1 Petroica traversi | reverse complement strand
CTCTGTGTAACTGCAAGGAAAAGGCAGGACAGAGCATGAGAGAGGGCCGGGCGCCCTCCAGCGGGCTCCCCCCAACGGGAGAGCGGGCGGGCCCGGCTCCGGCTCCCCTGAGCGTGCGACCTGCGGGAGGTGTCACCGGCCGGGAGCTTTGAACCTTCTGCCCCGTAGCCCGTCTGCACCGCGATCTGTTTCAGAGAAGAGACCGTAACTGATGCACGCTCCGTAACTCTGGGAAGTGCTCTATTCACTTGGGTGAGCCTTTGAACGAGAGAGAACTCTGCTCACAGATAAGCACTGAGCAGAGTTCTCTCTCATGTTCTGTCCTGCCTTTTCCTTGCAGTTACACAGAGCATCGCAACTCTTATCTATAAAACATCCTCCGGTAACCTAATGCCTGTCTAGGTTCCAAGCATATGGTATACAAATTCCAGTGCACCCTTGCCCTTCGAAGAGTAATTCTTACTTCTAGAATCGATGATTGAAGCGTTGGACATAGTTAGGAAATGGTACAATGTAAGTAACATTACCAATGTCGGATTCTAATTAAGTTTGTTAATAAAACACACACATGCGCACAGGGAGACCGTCGTGCTGGATATACAGAGGCTTCTTGTAGCTACTGTATCCAAATCAGTTAAACCAGGCAAATCCAAAGCATTTTCTGACAACCAGTTTCTGCTCTTACATAGCCTGAAGATAAAAAGAAAACTCCAGGTTTCTGTGAGACCCTCTTTCTCACCTCCTTTCCCCACTCTCCCTTGTATGAGCTTGCCAAGACTTTCCTTACAAGCTCCATGAAAGCAGAAAGACATGCACAGCGCCATCATTTTGGGGGAGATGCCTGAGTACAAAGTGTCTTCTCCTGTGCGACCTGAGCCCTCCTGGCAGCCCTGAAATCCAGACACTGAAGGAACTGGCAGGACTGATCACTCCTGCACCAGATAAGTTCCAGCCCAAGAATCCAAACCCCTTTCCTATGCAGTTTAGCCTCCAGCTCAACTCTTCCCTCACTCGGATCAGCTTCTGGAGCCCTGGATCTCACACCTTTGCACTTTGACAGCTTTATTCTGTCTTAACCTCCATGTCTACTAAAAGGTGTGAGTGGTTCATTATGAAAAGACACACTGTTAGTCTGGTCTGCCTGGCTGCCCGTCACAGACTGTATTTTGAGGTACAATAGCTGAAAATCTGAAGTGCAGAAATACATGTGAATGCTCTTCTAATTATTTAACAGCTATAGCTGATCCAAACTTGCAAAGACTACAAACTTGAAGATGACAATGGGGGGGGTAGAGGTGTGTGCACATAAAAATCCATCCCCTACTAAAGGCAGAAGCACTGAGGGCAGCCCCACAGCACCAGACCCAGCCCTGGGTGCTGCTCAGAGCTCCACAGCTTCCCTGGGGAGCCCAGGGGCTCATGTGCCTGCAAACCAACACTGGTGTAGATGCTGTAAGGCCTGCAAAGGCACTTGGCACCTTGCTGCAGATGCCACATTAATCCTGATAGTGCTTTTAAATTTACTGGAGGAAGGAAAGTCAATTTAAACAAGGCTCTACAATAGGGATAAGCTGTATTTGGCCTTTACTAAGCCCAATGCATTTCAGTACCTACATCAACAGCTAGCAGCTCTCTGTAAGCAAGAGCACACCATCTTTCCCTAATTTCGATAGAACTGTTTTATGGTTACAGTTTTATTGTTATAGCAGCATATAAACTTTTCTCCCCCCCCATCTGCCTTTGATTTGCATTGCTTAGCTGATACTCTCAGCCAAGTCCTTGCTTTGCCTCTGAAGCCATGGGATAGAAAGTACTGTGGGGAGAAGGCATTTACTGTGCTGCTCAGCCCTACCGAGCTGACCTGCACGGCACAGACTGTTACCTTTTCTGTTATGCAGATCAGAAACAATGTCATCAACACCAACATCCAAGGAAAGGAGCTGGCTATGATGAGCTGTAATCAAGCCCAGGAGGTGGCACTGGTAAAAGACAAGCTTTCAAAACCAGGCCCAGCTCTACTCTATCCCCAGCTAAGATATGCACATCTGGAGTCTCCTGCAAACGAAGCTTCCACCACAGCAGTGGAACAAGGACATCAGTTTAGAATCTTACTGTGCACTAGGGCTAACTTAGCAAGCACAAAACCTGAAAGCAGGCACCTGTGGAGCCAAAATAATTTGGTTACCTTCGTTTGAGGGAAAGCTTGTGCAGTAAAGTCAAGATTGAAATAATTGGCCAAAACTTGCCTATGGCAGCCAGAATGGTTGAACCCTTCCATAGAAGGGTCCCCTCCAACTGCTCAGCAAGCTGTCCATACAGATACATGGATTAAGAGAGTTGGAGTAAAAACCCATCAACTTAGATATGAAAACCCAAAAATTACCAAAGCACATTAATGGGTCTTGGAAAGTTGCACATTTCCTTCTTAACCCAGTACCAGAGTTCAGGAGTCACCGGCCACCTCCATCCTGTACAGTCACAATGTCAGCATTTCTCTGTTCCCAAGGTCACATCATTTACCAGTAACTACAAATAAAACTCCACAAAATATGCACTGAAGGCTTCAGAATGATCTCATTACTGCACAATTCTGTGGTACACCATTCTTCTCTGCAGTAGTCTTTCTAAAATCGTACCATAAAAATGTTCATTTTAATGACTAAAAATAATATTTAAAAGTCGGAAATGTTACTTTTCAGACCTTAACTAAAAAAGATTAGCTATAAATACTTAACACTGGAAGCATCAGACAAGATTCCAAGGGCTAGCTGGCTGGGGTGCAATGCATGTTGTGTATCAGAAAATCTGGGAAACAGGTGACCCACAGAAGCTACCGTCTTAGGATATACACTGTTTCCAACCATGTTTCAGAAGGCCATCAAACTGTTATATACAGCATAAAAAGGTGGATCTTTTCTTCATGACTCATAAAATGAAGTTTTGGGGAATTTTTCCACAGTTCAGCTAGCCCAGACTCTTCACCTACAGTCTGAGGGTTCACTTGCATCATCTGTAAAAGGAGAGTGATACAGGCTTTCAAAAATGAAAATTACTTTTATTTTTCACTTTGATACCCATAAGACTACAACTGCTCAACAAGGTAAACATAACAGTTATACAAAACATATGTAATTATTTACAGACTTAACTGTACAAAATAATTTAAAGCTTACAAAAGTTTCATGCAACCTCTGCTGACTGACTGACACAGTCTAGGAAATCTCCTTGAAGAAGCATAGAAGATCTTTCAATTTATTTATTTATTGGATCAAAAAAAGGATGCTGCAAGGCTTCATCAAGAGTAATTCTTTTGGCTGGGTCATATTCCAGCATTCTGCGAACAAGGTCAAAGAGACTTTGATGATCTGTGTCTTGGCAATGCATGAATTCCTGAAAGAAAAAAGCAGGAGGTATTTTAGAGAGTGTTTCACAACTGCAGTCTAACAGAGCAATAAAAATGTTGTTTCCTACCTTCAGAGGCTTACAGCGTCTCCTGACATACCGGCCTGCAGAGCTGTGCTCATCCCAGTCCAACTGGTCATGGTGAAAATAATGTTTTCTGCAGGTCAAGGGAAATAACAGTAAGTGGGTGTCAGCACATACAGCAAGCAGATGCTTTTCCAAGAAGTTTTAAAAAACCATTAAGGGTTCCTGCATGTATCTCTGCATTTGAGAGCTAATATTTTTTTAGTGAGTATTTATTCACAGAGATCTGCTGCCACAATTATTAGAAAACAGTAACTTTTTTTTTTGTTTAGTATTACTTGAATTTATTGCAATTGCTGCTTTCCAAGCTTTTTCATGTTTTTTCAAAATGCACTATAATCAACTGGACAACCGTAACAAAAAATACAACTGTATTATTGTACCTAGCCTTCTACCTAAAGTAGAATTATTGGAATTCTACTGTAATATGAGTTACAGATTATCTACACAAGCTGGCAAGAGGACAGCTTTGTGAGAAAGAAAATGGACCATCATGCCCCAGGACCTCTAAATTTTGGACATAGATGGGTCAGGGGAGAACCCTGTGCTGGCTGCTTCTCCTTGCAGTGGAAGTGAGAACTCCTGCGGCATGTAGTTATCTTTGAGGAAGAGAGAAAAATCACTGAAGCACATGCCAAAGGGACATGAAGGGGCAGCAGAAGAGGATGACAGCTGTATTAGCAAGCAAGGACCCTCTTCTTCCTCCTCTCAATATAATTATTGTGATGACATCATGTTCTTTATTCTCAGAGTTAAAAGAAAAATTGATGTCTAATACTGTTCTGGTGACCATGTGAAACTTGGCTTTAAAGATACAGAAACATTCATACTCAAGTCACAGTTCAAGAGGCTGACAACTCATACTAAAATCAGAAGACTGTCAACTACTTCAGGTAATAAAAAGCCCATGAGTCTCTGCTAATCTGCAGCAGCCAATAGCTGACAATGGCAACTTTGCAATTTCTCTTGTAATAGAAGGTATTAGGTAACTTACCACTTCTATAATGAACATACCTGGATTTCTTGATCATGTGAGCGGGCAAAGGCCCCAGTATTCTTTCCATCATCGCCAGGTGTTCTTTACTATCATGAGTCTGTGTGGAAAAAGCAATGAAAGCACTTAGAACATTTTTCTCCTCTGAGCCACTTGGTAACAATACTCAAACCACAAACAAGATTTTGCCAGAGCACTGTCACAATACCTTTAACACTACCACCTTCAATTATTAAAAACAGATTATGCAATGCAAATTATACAACACTTTCCACAGTTAGGATGACCCTTAAACAACAGTTTACAAACCAAACTTTGTACAAGTGTTTTCTTTACTCATAATTCCAGCAGTATCCTGACAGTCTTCTCTCAAAATGCCAGAGAAGATCATCTTAGATTCTCTGAAGGGAATATCCAAAACATAGTACTTTCCTGTATGGATGCTGATTCTACAATCTCATCTGTATAATCCTTAAAAAGCCCATGAGGTTATACCTTTTACATAGTTTAAGTGCATGTCATTAGAAGATTAAAATCAGTAGTCTGTAACAAATGCATTCTATTTAAGCTGACGTACACACCTGAAACACTGTAAATCCCAGGTAATACTCAATCAGAATACAACCAATACTCCACACATCACACGGCTGAGACCATCCCAGAGCTGCAAAATAGGTAAAGTTTGTTTTACTTTTTAATATATTCTCAAAACCTGTAACCCACGAAGCACATTACCAGTTTCCACATACTTACTGATGCCCAACTTATCCCCCCACAGCCTCCTCAAACCCTGGTGTGAGAGAGGTAGAGCAATGTTTGGACTTCCATTTTTAGGGTACTTCTTTTATTGTTTACTCTCAAGAATTTTACCACCATCTGAGACATGACTGACTACCAGAACCATGAGCAACTGCTCCAGTTTATGAAGTAAAGACATCGGAATGAACTCCAATTAACTTTCAGAAAGTTTAAAAGTCTTTACTGACCTAAAATAACCTCAGGAGCTCTATAGTGTCTTGTAGACACTAATGTGCTGTGATGCTCATCATCAAAAGTTGCACTTCCAAAATCAACAACTTTGATGTCTGTGTTTTTTAAAGTGCGCTCATCTCGCTTCTGCAAGAAATCAAAATGTTGTTAATACTTTTAAAAGCATGTTTAGGCAAAAGGCATTATCACATAATCTTCGAAGTAACAGCTAGCATAGAACATGTAACAAAACATTTCCTACAAATACTGTAATTCCTATTCAGCTCAACGTTCCAAGAAAGAAGAGCGGGTAACAAAGTGATTTAATCTCAATACCCAGAACAGCTCAGTAAAGACTATTTTGCGTAAGGAGAGTTCTTTCCCTCTTTTTTTAACCTTAAGTTAACTTCAGGTACTTGTTACTGCTGTCTTTTTTTTTTTTAAGAGAACTTTCAACGAAGACAGAAGTAGTTCAATTCAAATTGGGAGAAAAAAAATAACAAACTTACCATTTTGGCATTGTACTTCACTATGTAATCAGACTCCACAAACAAGATATTTTCAGGCTTTAAATCGGTGTGAGTTAGTTTATTATGGTGTAGAACTACAAGGAAAAAAGAACAGTATTCCATAATTTATACAATAAATTCCTAAAGGAGAAACCAAAACATACATATATGTTTGAAAGGAGTATTGAAATTTACTTACAGTTTATAGACTGGCAAATTTGATAGGCCATGTTCCTAATGTCATTAATATGAAATGGGAGAAAGCTGTTTTCCTTAATAAAGTCGTAAGTACTAAGTCCCAGTAGCTCAAAAACAATACAGACATGGCCATGGTGATCAAACCACTCCAGCATCTGGACACAACGGCTTAAAAGAGAAAATAAAACAAATGAGTATTTATTGAATAATTACTTTCCTCAAATCCTTGGTATGCTGACTACTAAAATTTCATACTTACAAATTGCTGCTTGGATCCATGTTGTTCAAGTGTTCCAACACCTGTATTTCTGAACGGGCTGCCTCCCGGTATCGACCAACATTTTTCACTATTTTAACTGCTACATGCATTCCTCTCCTTGAAAAGAAAGTAAAGCATAGCAAACTGGATCAATTATTGTTAAACACCCTACACCCCAAAGCAGCTTGATTTTAATAAAAGAAACACAGGAAGATTAAAGGTCATGGAGAATTATGAGCTGGATTAGGGGAATTTGATTTAAGCATGCTGCACTCAACCAGAACAGTTTTTATAAAGAAAAAAGTAATCCTGATCTTTCCTTTCTCAAATACTTTCAGTATATGCTTCATTAATGACTTCTCATTGTTATTATCTCATCTGAAGTAGAATAAACATTGGGAATCCGCCAGCAGAGCGATTAAAAAATTAACAAAGTTCTCATTTGAACAAAAATACGGCAAGAATTTGATGGCTTTTTTCCTGCAACTTGCACAACTTGTCCTGGCTCTTTTCCAACGTTCTTATGGAATCAAGGGAATTGAGTAATTTCTGAAGTTTGAATTATGCGCATTTTATCCCAGTGTAAACTGCCCTGAACTGAATGCCACATGCTGTTACTTAAATAGAACACAGACACAGCTCCTTCTGTCCCATTCCCTTTTTGTCTCTGCAGAACTCTTCCAATTCTAACAACTTCAGAACACTCTCTGCCCTCACAACACGACCTCAAGCTCCAGAACAGACTTAATTTACGAAATGACTGAACAAACAAACTGAAGGTTGAGGAAAATATACTATAACCATGTCACAGAACTGCAGACATGAAACACAGCTATAGTAATCTGAGTTCCAACAACTGTTAGAACATACAGAAGCAGTGGAAATACATTAAGTTTCTTCTCCTTCACCAGACATGCCATTACATGGAAGTAATCATTCCATTAAAAAACTACTGGATACTAAGTTACTGTTGATTCAAAAATACTTTTAAGGACAATTTTGATTTTGAAAACTGAGGGAAGGAATTTACAGCTCAACCAACTCCAAGCAACTGCTTTCCAGAAACCGCTTTCACTAAGAACCAAAACTGCTTTCTCAGTACCTCACTGCACCATCTTTAGAAGTCTCCCAAACAAATTTTGCACTCTCTAGCTGCCCTCACATTCTCCAGTTAGAGCAGCAGCACTTAATAGAAAGAGAAAAATGTAAAGGAACAAAGCAGAGTTCTCATCATTAAAAAGGGCACTGAACTGCAACTTTCTTTTAAATAAAATAATTTCTGACCTAAATATCTTTTATCATGATATCCACTGATAGAGATAACCCAACACTTACATATCATGATCTATGCACTCCACCACTTTTCCAAAAGCTCCTTCTCCTAAAGTCGCAACAATTTCATCTAAAAAGAACAAAGACAAGTTAGAATTATACAAATACTTCAAGGAGAATGAACATATTAATGTAGATTTTAAAATGTGTCATTACAAAAGCATAATTACTTTAAATTTCAGCATCAAAATGCATTATTTTATTGGACAGGAGTCATGAAAACAGTTAGCCAAAAAACTATCTCTTGTTCTAATCTCAAGTTCATTTACTAATTGGAACTTTTTGAACACAGTATTTAAATTCTACAGAAAAGAAGATATGCAAAAAAAACAAAAAAGCACAAAAAAAAACAGAACAAAAAGAGCAATGAGATTTCTTTAGCCCCCCTCCTCTGACATACTATTCTAAACAGATTTTTTTCTGAAAAGTTTTTTAAAAGTGTTGAAAAATGTTCTATACATCTTGCTCTTAGAACGTCTCCACTTTCACAGATCAGGTGACCCTCCTCATCATCCTCTACACTCCTGGATCTTTTCCTTCGGTGACTCTTCTGGAAACGGCACCAAGATCGTCCAGCCAATCAATATATCAGAGTGAATTCAGGGCAGAATACGCAATTCATTCAGCGGGGAGATATTCAGGCATTCAGTTACACACCAGGCCACGAACAGTTGGCAGGAGCAATTTCAAATTCAGTCCCCAGAAATTCACAGGGCACAGTTTATGTTACAGAAGAAAAACATGGCAAGGAACAGATTTTCAGATAAATACTTAAAGTGATACAAGCAACAGAAAAAAAACAACACAATTTTGTCTCTCAAACAGTGGCTTAATTGAAGACAGATTAAGACTGCAACACTACTATTTCTAATACTTTGCTAGCAAATAGCAAAAACCAGCATTTATTTACATACCTAAGTTCTCAGTCAGGTGAAATGTTTCTATTTTTAAAACATCCACTCATGTAAACAATTTTACTTCCCCCATGTTTAAAGAAAGAAAAATTACTCTGAAGTCCTTAATTTGCATTATATAGTCTAATACACCTGGCTGCTCTACTGCAGAAAAGTGGTATAAAACACCTGGAGCTGTAGATGCATCAGTGGGCATCACAACAACCCTGACAAATTCAGAGTGCACACCTTCAAATAAGGCAAGCAGCAAACTTATCCCATCTCACTGAGCCATTAGGTGCCATTTGCTGGGCACAGGGCTTATCAAAGCTTTCTGGAATTAGGTATAGAATTGTTTGTATCAATTTACCAGACATGCACATTCATACTTTCAATTAATGTTAAAAAGGCATGTCATCTCAATTACTTTTAGCAATGGGGTGGATGGCATCTCACAGTCTACCTGAAAAAACACAGTTCACTATGCTGCAAAGCTAAGTGACAACTGTACTTTAAATCAGGATAGCTACCTGTCTTCAATTTCAAGACATTTTTCAGATCAGTCACAGTGATTTTGACTACCAACCACCTGCATTCCCAGTGTACAGCTAGAACTGATGATCCCACCCCCCTCCCAACACTGATCCAAGAATCTCAACTAACAACATATTCACATGCTCCACAAATGGTCTCAAATAAATACAAATCTTGTTTAATAATGTATTTCTTAAAGTACCGTGGATCAGGAATTGCAGCTCTAGCACTCATTTAAGAAGTCTATTACCACTAATTCATTAATAATAAAGTTAAAAATTACTCATACCGAATGCGATTGGTGACTGGAGCAATGATGTCTCTTATGCTTCCTTTTATGACTACTTTTCCTGCTCCGACCAGAGGATTTGCTATAGTGATGATGGTGACTCTTTTCATAGTCTCTGTGATAATGCCTGTGGTCATACACTTCACAGAAGTCATTTCTGTATTCCTCAACATATCTCCGGTCATGATGGTCTCTTTCATTTATGGCTCTATCGTCCAAATAATGACTGAAAATATATTTTAAGTGAATGTTCTCCACTTCAAAAACTTGAGGTTCCAACAAGATAAGTGACCTGAGCTGTTACACAGTAACTGTCTTTACAGCAAAAATGTTTTTTAATCGAATCCCTCCCCAAAAACAGTGGAGCTTTTGATGTTACTTTATTAGGAACTTAACATTGTCAGTCTCAAATACAGGGCAGCCATCCACATGAACAATGTATGATCTGTCCACAGCTTGCATAGTAAGAAACTCAGACTTATAAAGGGGAAACACTTCCTAAAATATAGTGAGCAACTTCAATGCAACCTTAAAAGCCACAAGATAAACCACTTTCAATACAGAAATCATCCCTTCTATGCTTTCAAAGCTCCAGGTGTTAAATAAAACCTAGAGACTGAGAGAAGCAGCATCATTCTAAGCACTCTACAACAAACATTAAAAACTCAAAGATTATCTGCAACAAGGATCTTTTGCACAGAGAACAGACAATTAAGAAAGCTGCTGAGGCACAGAATTCCCTTACTGCTGTACACCTACTCCTTCTAGCATACTATACGCATGAGTATGAGCTCTTGAAAGAATTCCATTGGATCTTCTCAAGGAAAAAGAAAAATAAAACAGAAAAATACATCTTTCCAGTGAAAGCAGTGTGGGAGAAAACAGATCTTAAGAGATTTCCATAAGAGATTCACACTTACCATTGTATTAAACTATTAAACAAACCTTCTTCTCCTTTTGTTTACATTAAATTAAAAGGCATCTTTTTTACTTGAAAGATTTAATATTGATTGTTTTCAATACCAATATTTAACTGACTAGTGAGACAAACTAGTAACAATTACTTGCTTTTACTCAAGAATTTCTATTTAATGGTTCAGGTGCTGTGTTAACAACTACCGCTTAGGCTTGTCTTAAGTGAGCCAGACTATAAGGAACTGACAACACTGGGCATTCAAAAAACTCCTATCCTGAACACACATTTACTTTAGACATAGTAAGAAACATTTGCACTACTCAGTTCAGAGTCTTATACCTTTCTGAAATGCGGCTGGGTTTATAGTGCTTGCTCTCTTGGCCACTGCTGTGGGACCTCTTTCTGCGTTTGCGGCTGCTACTGTGCTTCCTCTGATCCCAGCTCCTTCTGTCGTCCCACTCAGGACAATGAGACTGCTTTGAATGCCTCATCTCCCACTGCAAAATATAATCATAATAATTTTTGTAAAACTCAACAAACACACATGTAGGTGCAAGTCAACAATGGTAGTTTGATAAAGTGTGACAGAACTAAAAAGACCCATTTTTCCTCAGCTCCCTCCCCCCATTATTTCGGTTTGGCAAACACACACAGCTCCTTCATCCCAACACTAACACTGTTACGAAACACAAATCAAGACTAAATAGGCCAACTCATCTCCATTTAATAGCTTCAAACATGTCATTAAAGCCTGTTTTTAAAAAAACTCTCAAGTGACTAATCAGAATAGTTTCTCTAAAGAGCCTTCTGTCGGAAGAAGCCTTCCTCTCCAAACATCCTCTAACAAGAAAACCTGGATTTAGGTCTTCCTACTGTGCTGTAAAGTTACCACATGAAAACCAAGTAGGTACAATCAGTCTAAAAACTTCTCTCACTAAATTATTTACAGAACAGCAGAAAACAGTCACTTTTAGCAACAACCACGTCGAACTCAGATTAACACAACTTTGGAGCACCTGGAGCCAAGTCACAGCTCTAGCACCCTATTGGCATGCAGGACTGTGGGTGTTCTACAGTTCAGATGATTTGTCAAAGACAAAACCCACCAGCTTCTGTTGCTGGATGTTAGGTGCAGGAATTCTTTGTTCAAACAGGTACATGCACAACTGAAAAAAAAAAATAAGGCAAAGTAAAACATGGCTGTAAAATAAAGAGTATAACAAAAGCAAACGTTATTTGTTTACTCATCTGCAGCAGGAGTTTTTTGAAAGTATTGATAACCTTCTATATCTACTCCAGCATATTCATATAACAATGAATTTAAACGAGGTAATAAAAAGTTCCTCTAGTTAGTAGTGATAGTGAGAACAGTAGTTAAGAGACAATGACAGCAACAGAGTAGAAAAATCGTGACTGTAAATCATGTGTAAATTGTGCAAATCTGTGTAAATTTACAGAGAACAATGCCTCTATACAAAGGGAAGGCATTAAGATGGAAACTCCTAGAACATGCAAAGGACAAGCCTATTCTGAACAAAAAAAATTTGCTCTGACTCTTTCAGAAGAACTGTGAGAGGCTGGTAATTTAAAAAACCTTTAAAAAACTACCGACACCTTCAACAAGGTTTTTTAAATAAACTGGTTTTAAAAATACAAATATAAAAACATAGTGACTAACTATGAAAAGTAAGTGCCTTGCACACATTTTGGGTGAGTCACGATTCACAGTCTTATTTACTCGTGAGATTATAATAAAAAATAAAAATATGAATGTAGCAAATGATAAACATATACACTTGAAAAATTAAAATCGACTTTGTGTTTCATTTACGTGTTTTAATTTCCTCTCTTCTCACACAGCTCCAAAGCAATTTTCCCCTATTTTCACCTTACATAACTCAGGATCTGAAGCACACTCAAGTTTCAGTTATTCTTGAGGTGCAAAGCTCCACATATACACTCACTTATAGAACTGAAAATTCTACTAATGGTTTCTTGGGGTGTTTTTTTTTTAAATTTTTCCCCTTGGCATAAGGCACTAAAACTCTGCAATGAACAACCATCTAAATAAAATCACCATTAAACTACCCTGCAGAGCAAGGCTTGGGGGCAGAAGGATGGACATTTGACACAGGAAAATGGAGAAAATGCTTTACTGAAGACTAACTGCTTATTAACTAGAGTCAAATGCACACAGCATTTCTGAAATTAACATAAAAACTGCAAATTCAGTCCCTAAAGGAGCCAAGCAAATTTAAATGAGGAGAAAATGGCCAGAATCGGTCTGAGTCCATTTTAAGGTAGGAGCCACCTTTAAGATTTTCGACTACTGCGCTCTATCTGATTTTATGCGCCGAGGAACTTCACTTATGTAATACTGACAGCTGCCACGAACATATGCATTCCTGTAGCATGTGGAACTAATCCATATCACAGGAGTTTTCACTCCCACATTTTACCATAAGATTCCTCAAGCAGGAGCCATTCCCCTTTCTGAACAGATCCACACACATACGGGCCACGAAAGCCCTGCCGTAAGCTGCCTACACAGCAATTTCTAAATGCCTCTCCTCAAAAACTTGGCAGGCGGAGGAGGTCAAAGGCTTATTCCTTTGGGATGGCCAAAGTCCGACACCGCAGGTCCTGAAGGGGACACCCGCCACCCCCAGCCAGGAGCACCGAGCTCATTTGCAGGCCACGCTCCCCCGGGAGGGCCCCGGGGCCGGGGGGAGGAAGGGCCGGTCCCCGCTGCCACC